>CAUYSK010041671.1:0-12070 GCA_963575035.1 Avahi laniger | reverse complement strand
AGGTCAGGAGTTCGAGACCAGCCTGAGCAAGAGCGAGACCCCGTCTCTACTAAAAATAGAAAGAAATTAGCTGGACAATTAAAAATATATATAGAAAAAATTAGCCGGGCATGGTGGCTCACGCCTGTAATCCCAGCACTCTGGGAGGCCAAGGCAGGAGGATGATTAGAGGTCAGGTGTTTGAGGCCAGCCTGAGCAAGAGCAAGACTCAGTGTCTACTAAAAATAGAAAGAAATTAGCCAAACGACTAAAAATATATACAGAAAAAATTAGCCGGGCATGGTGGCGCACGCCTGTAGTCCCAGCTACTGGGGAGGCTGAGGCAGGAGGATCGCTTGAGCCCAGGAGTTGGAGGTTGCTGTGAGCGAGGCTGATGCCACGGCACTCTAGCCCGGGTGACAGAGCCAGACTGTGTCTCCAAAAAAAAAAAAGAGAGAAAAGAAAAAAAGAAAAAAAAAAAAGAAAAAAGAAAAAAAAAGAAAAAAGAAAAAGAAAAAAAAAGAAAAGAAAAAAGAAAAGAAAAAAAGAAAAAAGAAAAAAGAAAAAAAAGAAAAAAGTATATAGTAGGATATTAAAATAAAGTAAGCAAATAAAGCATAAAACATTTTATATATTGCAATTGCATATAGACTACAAATGTCCCCGTACCAATGAATGCATCCTTTTTATAAAGATTTATGCACTGCAATAAAATCCATAATTTATATTTCATCCGCTCGGCCTCGACTGGGAAGACCTCGGAATATTCTGCGGATGGATTTTGCTGACTCCTTTCTACCTGTTTCTCAGAACACTGAGGGCTGATCATCTGAGAGGCTGCAGAATAAAATGAAATATTTAAAAGCCAGCAATGTTTACGGGCGCTCGGGTTCAGCGCCATCGAGGTTGCGTTTTGGCAAAGAAAACTGAAAAAACCTTCTGTGATTTCCCTGCCAGGGCCCACAGGGAGAGGTTTGAGGTCCTTGTTGCAATAACAGAGCGTCACAAAGGTGGCCTCAGGGGAGGGGGTTGGGGGGGAAGGGACAGAGGCCGGGGTTGGGGGGGGCCCAGCCTGGCCCTGCCAGATGCACCCCACAAAAACCAGGAACGTAAATGCACACAGAGGCTTCCAGAAAGGAAGGAGATGCAGAAAGATGCGACAACCTTATAAAACTCCAGAACACTGTGCTAAGTGGCTGAGCCGTTTGCAAAAGGTCAAAGATCGCAGGATTCCACTTCGAGGAGGTCCCCAGAGATGTCACACTGACAAAGACGGGAAGTGGAGGGGCGGTGACCAAGGGCAGGAGGGAGGGGACACGCCCGGGGAAGCTCAGCCCTGCAAAGCATTGTCCTGCAGAGAGGATGTTGGAACCAAAGGCTGAGCCATTCGCCTGGCCCAGCCAGCCAGGTGTGGTCACGCCTGCTTGCAGTCCCGGTTTTTTGGGGAGGCTGAGGCAGGAGGATCGCTCGAGGCCAGGAGTTTGAGACCAGCCTGGGCAACATAGCGAGACCCCATCTGTACAAAAGATAGTATAATTAGCCAGCTGTGGTCATGCATGCTTGTGGTCCCAGTTTCTTGGGGAGGCTGAGGCAGGAGGATCGCTTGAAGCCAAGAGTTTGAGACCAGCCTGGGCAACATAGTGAGACCCCGTCTCTACAAAAAATAGTAAAATTAACCAGGTGTGGTCATGCATGCTTGTGGTCCCAGTTTCCTGGGGAGGCTGAGGCAGGAGGATCGCTTGTGCCCAGGAATTTGAGGTTGCTGTGAGCTACGATGACACCACAGCACTCCAGTCTTGGTGACAGAGTGAGATACTTTCTCTTAAAAAAAAAAAACAGGGTGTCCGAGCTTTGTGATTTTGCATGGCGGTTATTCATTTCTATTCCAACTGCGTGAAATTCAACCCTTTCCCACCAAGAAATGCGACATTTATTTTAATACTTCTTTTTTTATATATATTCAATAGAGGTCGAGTCGCACATGGAACTAATATTTCTGGCATTTGTGGAGCACTCAGCTACGGTTCTTGGGGGGCCAGGCTGTAAGTGTGTCGGAGCAGGCGGTGTATGAGAATTCCGAACCTGCCCCTCAATTTTGCTGTGAACCGTTCCAAAAGAAGGTTCTGGAATTAGATAGTGGTGCTGATGACTGCTTGGCGCCGAATTGTGTAATTTAAAAAGGCGACTTTTATGGTACGTCCGTTCTATCTCAATAAAGCTGTTATTTTTAAAAAGATACGTAGTTTGCAAGATTGTTAAACGGATTAAATGAGGTCGTGTGGCATTTTATGTAGGTCTATTTTTTTTTTTTTTTTGAGACAGAGTCTGGCTCTGTCGCCCAGGCTAGAGTGCCGTGGCGTCAGCCTAGGTCACAGCAACCTCAAAGTCCTGGGCTCAAGCGATCCTCCTGCCTCAGCCTCCCGAGTACCTGGGACTACAGCCATGCACTACCGTGCCTGGCTAATTTTTTCTATATATTTTTAGTTGTCCAGATAATTTCTTTCTATTTTTAGTAGAGACGGGGTCTCGCTATGTTGCCCAGGCTGATCTCGAACTCCCGACCTCGAGCGATCCTCCTGCCTCGGCCTCCCAAGTAGCTGGGAACTACAGGCGTGCGCCACCATACCCGGCCTAATGACAACATTTTAGTAGCACTTTGCAGTGGAGAAACTACTTCTCATAGACATTATTTGACACACTCTCTCGTGAGTCGAGTACCAGCCTTGCCATTTCAGATGCGTGTTCCACTTAAAAAAAGTATTTGCATTGAGGCCGATTCTGGAAATTCCAGATTGTGTTCACCGTGTCATTGCAAAGGCCAGCACAAAACGCAAGCCAACTGCTGTCGCCGGCAAAATCGAGGCTAAGAAGGTACTTAAAAAAACAGGAAAAGCCAGTGGAAAATGCCTTGTCTTAAGCGAGTCTCGAGTTAAATGTTAATAAATGCTCTTAGGGCAATGAGCGCCTTGGGCAACCTCAGGAGTGATGCCAAGAGCAGAAATGAAATATTCATTCATCCGATAATGATTCAGGCACTCTGCTCAATACTGGTTTTTTTGCGGGGGGACAGAATCTAGAACTGTCACCGGGGCTAGAGTGCCGTGGCATCAGCCTCGCTCACAGCAGCCTCCAACTCCTGGCCTCCAGCGATCCTCCTGCCTCAGCCTCCCGAGTAGCTGGGACTCCAGGCACGCGCCACACCACGCCCGGCTGCTTTTTTTCCTATATACTTTTAATTGTTCAGCTACTTTGTTTTTGTTTTTTAATAGAGACGGGGATTGGGGGGGGGTCTCGCTCTTGCTCAGGCTGGTCTCGAACTCCTGACCTTGAGCGATCCTCCCGCCTCGGCCTCCCAGCGTGCTGGGATTACAGACCTGAGCCACCACAGCCCGGCCTCTTATTTGTTCTTCGATGTAGTTTTTATCTTGCTAATATTTTGAAGATTGTGCTAAATAGAGCTACGTTTTCACATGCAAAGAAGTTGCAGATGCGATTCTAAGTAAATAAAAAAAAAAATAGCTTTCGGAAGGAAATGCATCGGTGCTCACTGAAGTCTGATAAAGAAAATGATAGTATTGTTGCAATATATGCATCAAAATTCAGGCACAAAATCAGTCATATTATTAATGCTAAATTTTTTTTTTTATTTCAGCACATTATGGGGCTACAGATATTTAGGTTATCTATATTGCCCTCGCCCACCCTACCCATGAAATTTTTCTTCTCGAGGGAGAGCCAGTCTTTTGCTTTTGCCCAGTGTGGACCACATGACTTATTACAGTGTCTTATCTTTTCCTATAGTTACCGGATAAAAAGCTTCTGTCTACGCAGCCTGCGTACCCTGATGGGGCCAATGAAAGGTTCAGTGGAGACAGTTTGCATCTCTCCCTGAAACTCCAAAGCTGATAATTTTGCAGAGCCCACTTGGATTGACAAAGTCAAGAGCTAACCAGCCTCCTCCCAGCATGGCATTGTTAGAATCCAAATATTTTGAGTCTATCCTTGAAGGACTAACAGGAAAGTGTGTTCTAATCCTTGCATGAGGGACTCTATTCTTTAACCCCCATGACCAAGCGATGGCATTTATATTTTGCATTTCCCACATTAAAGACCTGAGAATGTACCCCCAAAACCATGATCTTAAGATTCAAGACCACCATATTGCATTTTTTTGTTTCCCATTTACCTAAATAAATGCATCTCAATAAACGCTCAGGAAACTTGAGATTCTCCATTAAGAGCATCTTGAATTAATTGGGCCCGCCTTTAAAATCCCACTTTTTAAAAAATAGATTATATTTTCCTCTATTGCAGTTGGCCCCTTTTGTGAATCTAATTAATGAGGAAAGGTGCAACTTAAACTTTGCATCTCGATACGAATTATTGCATTTATCTGAATTTAATTCTTCTTTGCAAAACCCAAGCTGATCCATTAAAGTTATATTTATCTGCTTAGCAGTTTAGGGAACAGTTTGGCCATTTCGTGCGTTTTTTTTTTTGAGATTATCTTTCTCTTAAAAATGCCAGTATTTTAAAATAACGTCCTTGTAATTTTACACGTTTTTGTGATAAGTGTTGGTTTCGTTCTATAATTTTGATTTGCCTTCTTTTCATTTGCATTTTTTTATGTAATTTCAGGAGCAATACGGAACGTCTGAGTTCTGGAGGATACTCATAAACTAATAATTGCTGAGGTTTCAAATGCAAAAAAAAAGAAAGACCCATATTTCCATATTTAATCATAATTTTGCACATTGCAACAGGCAAAATCAGGACAGACAGCTGAACGTCAAAACAGGCTTTATTTATTTGCATTTAAACCAGGCAAACTGCTACTGAAAGAACCGTGATCCAGCTACATACACTAGATCTTTCTGCAAACATCACAGCAAGGAACACACCAGGCGTTCCGGTGAAACAGAGTCGAAAGAGACAGAGAAAATCAAAGTACGTTTCAGCTTGATTGACATTTCACCTAAACTGAGTTTTTTTTTTGTGATTTTTTTTTTATTCCAACAAATTATGGGGGTGCAAATGTTTAGGTTACGTATGTTGCCCTTGCACCCCCCGATCCCCCCAACAATTGAGTTTTTTTTTTCCTTTTTATTAGGAAAAAAAAAAACCAAACTCTTCTTTCTTTATTATTATTTTCTTTTTTCTTTTGCACTAGCTCAATCTGGACGCCAAAAATTGCATTTTTGATAAGGAAAGCCTCCCAAATCCTTCACCCCTCTTTGTGCTTTTTGCTATCTATTTTTTTATGCTTTTTTTGTTTGTTTGTTTGTTTCTTGCATAAACGTGGCAACGTCTAGACATCTGCTGTCTATTTTTGCAGCTAGATTCTAAATCCTAAAACTGTGCAAACTATTCTATTCTATCTACTTATCTGTACCCGGAGATGTCTTCTGCGGCTAGCGTCTTGTCTATACCACCCAAGGTTATTGGAACCTCTTTGATTAGATCTGCAATCACCCCCAAATTAAATCCAATATGCACACAAGAACCAGAATGCAAAAGCAGAATGCTTCAGCCCTGAAACAAGAAAAACTCCTAGAATTTCTGCCCAGTCTGAAACTGAGGGACATAGGAATTGTCACCCTGCATGTTGATCGAGTAATTCTGGAAGGACCCCACGGCTTGCGGGGAGCTGTTATAATACTTAGTGGCTTGCGGCACTACGTTTAGGTTTTCTCCAGCAGTTTCGGAAGCCACCTGCAAAACGGTGGCAGGAGAGCTTTGCTGGAACGGTGCTGGAGGTTGTCGGGTGTCCGCCCCACGTGTAGCGAAGGACATGTTCCAGGTCTGACTGTTCCAGCCTGGGGGACACCAGGTCTGGCTGGTCCAGGAAGGTGTGGTCCCAGTCTTGCTGGTCCAAGAAGGGTTGCCCCCAGGCTGGCTGGTCCAGGAAATGTTGATCCGAGGCTGGCTGTTCCAGGCTTGGCTGTTCCACGTTTGGCTGTTCCAGGCTTGGCTGTTCCAGGCTTGGCTGTTCCAGGCTTGGCTGTTCCACGTTTGGCTGTTCCAGGCTTGGCTGTTCCAGGCTTGGTACCAACCTGGCTTGCTCCAGGTTTGGTTGGTCCAAGCTGGAACGTTTGCAGATGTGCTCACCTGGCGTGGCTGGCTTTTGGGAGACGAGACGCCTGGAACTTCCGGAGTCACCAAGGCCTTCTGGAAAAGACGATGGTAGATCGATTAATAAAAGGGGTGCAAGGAAAATCAGAATCGTCTGTGGTCGGAGTTGGATGCGTCAGAGATGCAGCAGATTAAAAAACGTGACTGAAGGCTGGGCGCGGTGGCGCACGCCTGTGATTCCGGCACTCTGGGAGGCCGAGGCGGGAGGATGGTGCGAGCTCAGGAGTTCGAGACCAGCCTGGGCAACATAGCAAGACCCTTGTCTCTACTAAAAATAGAAAGAAATTATCTGGACAACTAAAAACACATAGAAAAAGTTAGCCGGGCACAGTGGCGCATGCCTGTAGTCCCAGCTACTCGGGAGGCTGAGGCAGGAGGATCGCTTGAGGTCAAGAGTTCGAGACCAGCCTGGGCAACATAGCGAGACCCCACCTCTACAGAAAATAAGAAAAATTAGCCGGGCATGGTGGTGCATGCCTGTAGTCCCAGCTACTTGGGAGGCTGAGGCAGGAGGATGGCTTGAGCCCAGCAGTTGGAGGTTGCTGTGAGCGAGGCTGACGCCACGGCACTCTAGCCTGGGCAACACAGCAAGACTCTGTCTCAAAAAAAACACACAAAAAAAAACATAATTGAAAGGAAGGAACAGAACAATAACGTTTCCTCTTACCTTTATCTTACTCCTCCTAACCCGGGGGCCCGAAGTTTTTGGGCGTGGGCGGTTCAGTTTCTCGCTGCACCTTCTAGATTTCATTCTCTGATTCTGGAACCAGTTCTTAATCTGCAGGAGGAAGGGGCAGGAATTATCAAAATACTAGAAATGCACATGTACTTTGAACCAAAGAACGTTCCCTTTTCTTTTTTTTTTTATTATTATTATTTTTTTTGGACCGTTCCCTTTTCTTGCTGACAGCAACAACTCTCTAAAGCTCAGGAACAAAACTGGAAACTCTTTTTTTTTTTTTTTTTTAGTCTTTTCTGAAATCTCGAACCAATATTCTAATGACTGAATTTGCCAAAGATCTCAACTCAGTTGGGTGGTTTTCATGGAATGAATCCAGCCGGTTCCGTAAGACCCACTGCAAATCCGCTAACCAGAAGGCTCACATTTAAAGGCCTGGTGACAGGCCTGGCACGGTGGCTCAGGCCACCAAGGCCGGAGGATCGCTCGAGGTCAGGAGTTCGAGATCAGCCTGGGCAATATAGCGAGACCCCGTCTCTACTAAAAATAGAAAGAAATTAGCTGGACAACTAAAAATAGATAGAAAAAATTAGCCGGGCATGGTGGCGCATGCCTGTAGTCCCAGCTACTCGGGAGGCCGAGGCAGGAGGATCGCTGGAGGCTAGGACTTCAAGACCAGCCTGGGCAACATAGCGAGACCCCACAGCTACAGAAAATGAGAAAAATTAGCCGGGCATGGTGGCGCATGCCTGTAGTCCCAGCTACTCAGGAGGCTGAGGCAGGAGGATCGCTTGAGCCCAGGAGTTGGAGGTTGCTGTGATCTCGGCTGATGCCCAGGCAACAGAGAGAGAGACTCTCGTCTCAAAATAAAATAAAATAAAATAAAATAAAATAAAATAAAATAAAATAAAAATGCATGCTGAAGGCCTCCTTAGGAGATAAAATACAGAGAACGCATGGTGCCCTACGTTTGCTTTTCTTACTGCAGTGAGAAAATCGAAGCATCCCACACCTGGGTGCAGCTGAGGTTGATGACGCTGGAAAGGTCTTCGATCTCCGGGAGGGACAGGTATTGCTGTTTCTGAAATCTGCAACTGAGCATGTCTCGCTGGGCGGAGGAGAACACGGATCTGCCCCTGCCGGGCTTGGCCTGCATCTTCTCCTCTTGCTCTTTGGGTGCCATGCTCTGTGCGCAAGAGGGCAAGTCTGCTTCGGAGCTGGTGGAATCATCCGGGCTGTCCCTCAGCAGGAGATCCAGGAAGGAAGGCACGGGAGGGGGAGAGGCTGTCGGGAAGAAAGGAAAATAACCGCCCTTTAAAACTTTTTTGCAAACAGTCGAATAGTCCATTAAACATTCGATTGTGTTCCAAGCGCTATTTGCAATTCTCACCACCCCAGACCTGGACAATCAGTTAAACACTTTTAATTTTTTATTAGTAGTATTATTATTTAATATTTTTAGTTGTCCAGCTCATTTCTTTCTATTTTTTTAGGAGAGAATGGGGGGGGGGAGTTCTCGCTCTTGCTCAGGCTGGTCTCGAACTCGTGATCTCAAGCGATCCTCTCACCTCGGCTTCCCAGAGCACTGGGATCCCAGGCATGAGCCACCGCGCCCGGCTAATTTTTTTCTATATATTTTTAGTTGTCCAGATAATTTATTTCTATTTTTTTAGTAGAGACAGGGTCTCGCTCTTGCTCAGGCTGGTCTCGAACTCGTGACCTCGAGCGATCCTCCTGCCTCGGCCTCCCAGAGTGCTGAGATCACGGGCGTGAGCCTCTGCATCTGGCTAATTTTTTTCTATATATTTTTAGTTGTCCAGATAATTTATTTCTATTTTTTTAGTAGAGATGGGTCTCGCTCTTGCTCAGGCTGGTCTCGAACTCGTGATCTTAAGCGATCCTCCTGCCTCGACCTCCCAGAGCGCTGGGATCACAGCAGGGAGCCACCACGCCCGGCCAAGGCCACCAGTTTTTTACAAAAGCGCTCACCCCGGCTGGTTTCCAGATCAGAGGGAGGATTAAGCCATCGCCACCCCTGCGTCTGGCCCTACATAACTTCCTGTTGTGACCGTCAAGGCCACCTGCAATCATTTTTTAAATGACATCATCAGATTCCGGGGAACCCCATAAAACAAGCAACTTTACCTGGCAGCTCTGAACGCCAGGACTAGCAAGATAGGTGCATTTGGATAAACTCCTTTCAATGCGATCTCTGCTCTTCTGACCTCTCTGATCTCATTTGCAAAATCATTTCCTTCCATCGATCAAAAAACGAGGTAATCGATTAAAATTGTCCAGCACGGGGTCGGAGGGAACAAGAGCAACACAAGCAACCTAAACATCTGTACCCCCAGAATATGCTGAAATTGAAAAAAAAGAAAAAAAAAAAAGAAATGCAAAAAAAAAAAAAGAAATAAAATAAAATAAAATAAAATCGTCCAGCACAAGAGAGCATAAATTGACTTTGCAACTCAAATTAATTTCCTTTATGACCTAGATTTTAATAGCCACCGAATGCTTCATTGCACCGAGATGTTCCCATTGCCCAACTCCGAATTTTACCTGGTAGTTAAGGAATAAACGGATACGTTTTATTTTATTTTATTTTATTTTTTAAATAGCGTCAAAAATTGCCAGTGCAGACTACATATTTGCAGTCGTCATGGGGTGGGGTGGGGTATGGGGAAAAATTTGCAATTAGCAATCATCGCCCCTGGGATAAAATTCATTGGCTCTGATAATATTGGCGCTGTGCAAAGCTTGGGGGTAAGGTGTGAAAACGGTAAAAATTGGGGGAAAAAAAAATTAAAAAAAAAAAAGCGCCAGAAAAAATTGGGGGGAAAAAAATTTAAAAAAAAAAAAAGGAAAGCAAAAATTGGGGGGAAAAAAAGCAAAGCAAAAATTGGGGGAAAAAAATTTAAAAAAAAAAAGCAAAGCAAAAATTGGCGGGAAAAACTTAAAAAAAAAAGCAAAGCAAAAATTGGGGAGAAAAAATTAAAAAAAAAGCAAAGCAAAAATTGGGGGGAAAAATTTAAAAAAAAAGCAAAGCAAAAATTGGGGGGAAAAAATTTAAAAAAAAAGTCAGCAAAAATTGGGGGAAAAACATTAAAAAAAAAAACGCCAGCAAAAATTGGGGGAAAAAAACTAAAAAAAAAAAAAAAACGTAAAATTTACAAAAACCCAACGTCCTTAAAAATCTACCACTCAACAAAGCAGAGGCTTTTTTTTTTAACTATTCCTTTTCCCACGATCTGTTTTTCTGGTTGTTTTTTTTTTGTGTGTGTGGTTTGACTCACAATGCGACCACCGATTTTAAGCTATTTTACATCATAAAGGTGAAAAATGGCATCCTTGCCTAAAAGTCGGCTGGTTTCCTAATTTTTAAGGACTCAGATCATACTGATTTGCAAAAAAACGTCTTTAGAGTAGCCTATCTCTTATCCACCACCTAGAAGCCTGGGTACTATCACAGGATTTGAAGCCAGTCTGGATTTCTAGCCACTTTCTGTTGGGTTGAACTTTCTGGAATTATCTCTACCATAAAAAAATTTTTTTTTTTTCCTACCCTAAAATTGAGTCAACCCTTCCTTGGGATTTAGGAGAAGGGAGCCCACAACAGCAGGTCACCCCAAAGTCAGAGTTGCCCAACTAACCCACCAAGTGGGAGAGGAACCAACTCTTCCCAGGGTAGAAAGAAAGAAATTAGACATTATTAATTAGACAGATCTCACCCTGATTGGTCATGCCAATTTTTGGCCAAGCAAAAATATGATGCTCATCCTCAAGCTGTGCTGTTAGATCTTCCGGATAATCAGCAATAAAATCTACTGTCGTTGTGTGGCCCGGCGTTACGTTAAAATTGATGTATTATCTCAATTAATCATCACGACGCATGGATGTTTGCACGGTGACTAAGCACACAGGCTCTCAAATATGCACTGCACAGACTTCCAAGTTCTGTGTCCTTTATCTCAGTCCACGACTCCTGAGAGACCTGGGGACACCCGGTCTACAGGGCACGTGCCACCAAGTTGCAATTTAAACATGGGTCCCCAGAGGATTACAGGGTAAGTGACACTTGTTCTAAAGCCATGGGCTGTCACCGCTCAAGACAGGGGAATGATCCCTTAACCCTCCTTCCTTCCCTTTTTCCCTTAAGAAACTTGGCCTTCCAAGCATTCATTTATTTTATTTTATTTTATTTTATTTTTTCTTACCGGTTTCCGTGGAGGGCATCCCAGCAGAAGATACTTGAGAGTATGGATGCTTTTCTTCAGACCCGGGAACCCCAGGCATTGATGAGAAGCCCCAAGAATCAGGTGGTCTGGAGTAAGGCAGGCTTGGGGGCCACCCTGGATACATGCTCATTTTTCTGAGACAGAAAAGGAAAAAAACAAAAAAAAATTAAAGAGCTGGTCTTTAATAATAATAATAATAATAATAATAAAGGCTGGGACTTAAGTATCTAAAAGCAATCTCCAGATGGCAAGAAAGATCCCAAATGATCTTGATGAGGAAGAAAGACAGTCACCTCTAAGGCCAGGAAGGATGCTGGACCAGCTCAATGCAGCACAATGCTAAGTTCTTGGAGTCTCTGGGCTTTTAATGAAGGTCCCAGCACCCTAGACCCACCTCCCCCAAACCCCAACAGCCTGAGGCCCCCCTTGCAGCCTTGTTAATTCCCAGGTAATCCTGTCTGCTAGTATCACCTTTGTAATGCAAAGATTTCTGCAAAGCAACCGGGGCAGGTGGGGGGCCTGGGGCGGGGGGGAAGGACCAGAAAACTCCAGCAACTGAAACCAGGCACGAAATAAAACCAGCAAGGAAAAAATTTCTAAGTTCCTCTTGTAACCATCCGCCTTTTAAATCAGGGGTGCAGAGAGCTAGGGTAAAAAAATAAAATAAAATAAAATAAAATAAAATAAATCAGGGGTGCCCCTTCTGTTCCTGAGGTTAATAAAATTCTCACTAAGAAAATTGATTTTCTCCATCCCGAGATCCCTTAGGATCTCAAAATCTGCCTCGTTTGGCCAGAAACCCCAACTAGCTCCCAAAACTCCTCTTGCAATAAAACCCATCTCGCGTGTGGCTAAAGCATCAGTCTGTGGTGATTCCAGCGTCTTGTTTTCATTTATTTATTTTTTTAATTTTCAATTTTCTTAGTCGTTTGGCTCATTTCTTTCTATTTTCAGTAGAGATGGGGGGGGAGGTCTCGCTCTTGCTCAGGCTGGTCTCGAACCCGTGACCTCGAGCGATCCTCCCGCGTGGGCCTCCCAGAGC
>CAUYSK010041667.1:0-17572 GCA_963575035.1 Avahi laniger | reverse complement strand
GGGCTAGAGTGAGTGCCGTGGCGTCAGCCTAGCTCACAGCAGCTCAAACTCCTGGGCTCAAGCGATCCTTCTGCCTCAGCCTCCCGAGTAGCTGGGACTACAGGCATGTGCCACCATGCCCGGCTAATTTTTTCTATATATTTTTAGTTGTCCAATTGATTTCTTTCTAATTTTAGTAGAGACGGGGTCTCGCTCTTGCTCAGGCTGGTCTCGAACTCCTGAGCTCAAACAATTCGCCCACCTTGGCCTCCCAGAGAGCTGGGATTACAGGCGTGAGCCACCGCGCCCCGCTCGAATTTCCTTTTTGCCACCTGTCTTCCGTTCTTGGCTCGTAACGCCGATTCATGAATCCGGCAGAGCTGAGGCCTTGACGTGCCGGGCCTCTGGGCCCTGCCCCTCTGGGGCCCTGTGCACCTGCGGGTCCCTCAGCACCAAATTACTCTGTGGTTCCTGGTAGCTTTTCCTGAACTCACTCTTCCCCTTGCTGCCAGGGGACCTGAGGCCAAGCACCGCCACCTATGGAACTCGGGACAGAACAGAAACCTGTGGTGTCATTGTTTAACCAAATCAATGCATCATTAGGTGTAGAATTAAGAAGAGGAAGAGAATGCAGCTAGTTATAGCAAAACAAAGGAGTGATTTGTTATGAACATCTCGTGCTTCCTCAGTGTAATCAGAGTCTCTCGAGAGGCATTTGGAGCATTCATTCAAGGAAGCTGTGTCGCGTTGGTATTTGAAAAACTCTATAAAGAAGTGACGTGGGCCTGGAAGCGCCAGACCAGGCACGCAGAGGCCCTGAGATCTAATCCAGAGCTGGTAAATCAGGACTGCCAGACTCATTTTTGTGACATGTTTTTGTAGAACACGCTGCGTTCTAGGACAAAGGTGGAGGAAGAGGAAACCTTTCTAGGTCAGGAGTTGCTGGTGGTCTAGGCACTGTTCCTAGATGTTTCTAGATACTTGACTAGGACCATTTCTGTAAGAGTTCCCCAGGGGACACCTTCAGTGACTGGTCTTTGTCAGGAGTCCTCTGCTGAAGGAGACGTGGGGTGAGAATCCGTTTGTCTGCGTTGGGTGACGGGTAACTTCAGGCACAGGGGGAAATCCTGTTAGACATTTCCCATGGGAAATGTTGTTTGATTTGCACGGAGCAGTTGTTTGACTTGCACTTGAGAATACGGGAGTTGCCCTCGCAGATGGAGGGCATTGTGTTCACGGAGAAATGGCCTTAGTTACGTCCCATTTCCTCCCGGTTGCAGAAGGAAAATCATGCTACCCTGTTACGTGGAATAAGGAATAAAACAATGGTAAGGCAGGTACAGGGCGTGTAACGTACTTATTAAAGCATGTGGGAGGGCTTGGGGTCAGGGTCGAGCGATTAACCCACAGGCGTATGTCGACGGTCCCTGAAGACCTCTCGGAAGGACTGACCTTGGCTAGTCTGATACTTGGTATTTGAGGTTCCCCGTCTGTCAAATGGGGATCATGGTGCTTTTGCCAACAGTTGCCAGGTGTTTTACCAAAGGTGGAAGTAGAGCTAGTCCCAGCCCCGTGTGCTCGTGGGCTGTGCTAGGAGGGGACGATAGCTAGGAAGCACCGGCACAGGTGACGCACTGGGGCCGGGGGCCGATTCCGGGATGGGACTGACCACTGAGCCAGGAAACCCCAGTCACTTCCCCAGCTCTCCTCCCTCCGCATCTTGCTTCCACCTGCATCTCGAGGGATTGCGATGGTTTTTATAGTTGATAGGAACGTTTACCTCTGAGAACATTAATGTAGAGTTTCAAAGTATCCGTTAACAGTGATAAACTCTAATAAAAATTATTCAATTTCATTACAATATAATGAGTCAATTTGTTTCAGGGATTTCTCATGTGCCCTTACAGGTAAGCAGAGTAAGGTAAAGTTTGCTATTCTTGACAGAGAAGGGATATTTCTTTTTTTTTTTTTCCACTTCTCCTCAATTTAATCATAAGAATGTTAGACAAACACAAACTGAAGGACATTCTACAAAATGTTTGTGCGGTAACCCTCACAAACGAAACGATGCCGTGTGCGCGTAAGCGGCCCTCTCTCTGCATCTGGAGAGTGTACGTGCTTAATAACGGGGTCCTTCTGGAGGTATGTCCTTTTGGTTCTTGTCAAGAAAAAAATAGTCTCCCCTGATGGGATCTTTGGAGCAAATTGGGGCAGACAGCATCAGCCTGACAGTCTCCCGGAGGGGCAATGTTTGGAAGGGATGATGCCGGCGGCAACTCCCCGGGACAGCCCATGGTGCTCCCTGAGGGGAGGCTGGGCCTGAATCACCCTCAGGTGAGGCCGCCTCCAGCAGAGACCTGTCACCCTGCCACCCAGCGGAAGCTGGGCGCTAGCAAAAGCGGGATCAGATGCCTGTGTTTCTAGCACGAGTGATTCGAACGCTCTCAGGAATTCCGTTGTTTAGTCTGTCTCCTGTGGTTGGAACTTCCTCTCCCAACCGTCACTCTGGGGTGTTGTTTCCCAATGGCATGAGGAGAATTTCCTAGGGGGTCTATCAAAGTGCTGTGCTCTGGAAGAGCTGTTCCGTTCGAGAGGGAAAGGCCTTCTGTAGGGTCTCTACAAAATGACCATTTTGTTTAACATAAGCCTGGGTGCCGTGTGGCAGCCCGAGGACTTCCAGCCATCCTAGGGGCTGCTCTCGTGTCAACAGGTGCTTTCCTGAAGGGGACACTGAGTAGTATACTGATGGCATTTATGTCTTTGGTCCACCCTTTAAGTTTCTTAAGAACTGAAGCCCTTGCACAGTTATATTTAGAAAAAAATGTCTTTATTTGCTTCTGATTGCAAGAAGAGATGCTTGAGGCGTGAGCTTTTGGCTTGTGCATTTCTTATAGCTGCACAGAGCCCGTTACCTCTCTTCTAGCAAGAAGAGCAACTGAGGCAGCAAGTGGTTTCCATTCTTCAAAGAAGCCACGCTGTGTCTATCCCCTAAACGTTCCTGAAAAGAGAGAAACAAATACATCACCGGGGTGGTGGTGTGTTAGAACAAAAAGCAACGACACCCGCGTTGGAGGAACTTGTCCTAAGATCTCTCTTAGAACTCTAAGCATTAATTACGGTCCCATGTCAAGAAAATGAAGTGCAAAAATCGTGGTGTAGCGGCAGCTTGGTTCAAACGTGTTACACATGTGAGGCATTTTGCTCTCACGTTTAATCCTTGCTCACAGTTTACACGATGACCGAGTTCACCCCGAGCTTATATGTTTACATGGTGGCGTAGCATCAGAGCAGGCAAAGCCTAACAACCGGTCTCGAGCTAGCATGATTTATACTAGAGCATCGTGAGAGCTAAATATTGTCCTAACCACTGTCTATTTCTGTGCGCCTCATCCAGGGAGCTGTGGGCTATGAGACGGACAATGTCTGAGCCAGGCTGAGCCACAGAATTTTAAGATTTTTAGGGGCCTTAGAGATTGGCCAGTCGAAGCCTTTCTCTTTACGGACGAGAATAGGGGTCCTGAAAACTCTAGTGGTTTGCTTGAGAGGACACAGTGAGCTGGTGCAGAGAAACAGGCGACTGTCGTCTTTCTATCCGACCCAGTTTTCTGCCAACCACAGAATTCTGTTGCCCATCAAGTGTTTTTTTTCGCTGCCTAATGTCCACAGCACTTCCTGTTAGACAAAACCAGAAGAAAATTCTCCACTGAGACCAGTTGAGTGTAAATTACAGGAAACAAGAGAGTAGGAAGGCTGAAGCGGTGTGTGTGTGTGTTGTTGGCTTTTTTGGGTGACTTTAATATATTTTTATATGTTAAAGATGTTAATTCTTTGATTATGTTGTAATTATCTTTTCCATTGTCATTAGTCTTTTAATTTTCTTTATAGTTGTAAACATCATTTAAAGACAATCTTGAAGGTCTGGGAAACAGAGCACAACATTATAATCACATTGCTCTGACACAACTATTTGCTAGTTTCGTGTGTGAAGGCAAACACTTTTACATAATTGCAATCAGATTAGAACACTTCTTGATGGAGAAAAATGAATTTTTACTTGATTAAACATATCAAACTTTACCTCTTCTATTTCTTTTGATATGTAGGAAGTTTTTCTCCATGTTTTGGTCTAAAAAGTATTCACTATGTTTTCTTCTAGTCTTTGTAGCATTTTTTCACAGTCCCATGTTAATCTTGTTCTCTTTACCCATCTTGAATAAGGGAAGCTCTTTGCGGATTGTGTTTGCCCCTTTGTTGGCGTATGACCCTTTCCCTTGGCTCCGATTGCCATGCGGTTGGGGACCAGGCAGTTGCTGTCTCTGAAGCCCAGATGCTGAGGAAGTGAAGCCCAGCCCCATCTCCACCGCACAAGCGACGCTCTGCTATGCTAGGTGGGAGCGTGCACAGCTGCTGCCGCCTGGTTTTCTCTCACCCCGGGAGCTCGTGATGTACGTGGAGCTGGCAAATGCCACGTTTGCTCTGCCCCGGGGTCTCCCTGCCTCTGTCCCTGCCAACAGCTCAGTGCTTTACTGCGCGGACGGTGTCTCCCAGGATAAAATGTGCCACCACCGTCCCTTCTCCCCTTGTTCTCTTGTTTCCCGGGCATGATGATCTCCATGTGAATGTAGAAATACGTGAATCTGACACTGGTAGCTTGGTTGCCTTAAAAACCACCCAGCACATTGCCCAGCTTTTCAGCTGGAGATCTCTACACTAGGGAGACTTAAAAGGATCTTCTCTCTCTGCCCCAGCTGCCTGCCCTGGCCCCTGCCCCGGGCGGATTCTGTCCTGTCTGAGTCAATGCTTGGGAGCAAAGTAGCTATTGGGTTTCTCAGGTCAGCTCCAGCACCCTTACCCTCCCACTTCATTGCTTAAATTTTGGTTTTCTAAGTTTTCTTTTGCTGTGTTCCCTGTGTTCCTGCGTGCGTGCGTGTTGATCGGGACTGTCACGCTGCGGTGCCACTGAGGCAGCAAAAACAGAGCGGCTCACACTGAGAATTCCAGACACCCCCGGATCTCGGGACGCCGTCCGTGTGGCTCCGCCCCCACCGTGCTGCTCTGCTCTCCTCTGTGACGGCTTTTTTCACGGGGAGCCTCTTCCCACCAGCCAGACGTGCACGGTCCCAGCTCTGAGGGATCTGCTGGGGGTCACGTGTCTATCTCAGAACCGATCCCTTTGGCTGTGGGTGTCCTGATGGGCCAGGTGTGATCACATGTTCACCCTCTCACCACCTGGTAGGGAGGTGGTGCCAGGGTAAAGTCTGCTGGTTTGTTTAGGCCAGCTTTGGTCACTTGTCTGTTCCTGCTCGTTGCTGTCTAGCCTGCACAGTAGGGTCCTGCCTTATCTGTGGGGTGTGCATTCCAAGACCCCCAGTGGGTACCTGAGACTACAGATAGTACCGAATCCTACATACCCTACACACGCTGTTTCTCCCTATGGACATGTCTACGATAAAGTTTAATTTGTAAATGACGCTAGTAAGGTTAACAATAACATAGAACGATTATAACGATAGACTGTAATAAAAGCTACGTGAACATGGTCTCTCTCCATGTCTTACTGCACTAGACTCCCCCTTCTTGCAAGGAGATAAAATGCCCACGGTTGGGATGAAGCGAGATGAATGGCATAGGCATTGTGAAGTCGCGTTAGGCTGCTGCTGAAAATTAAAACTTATCAATTGTCTATTTCTGGAATTTTCCATTTCATATTTTCAATCCACAGTTACTGCGGGTAACTGAAAACGGTGGAAAGCTAAACTGCAGATGAAGGAGGGACTCCTGTACTTGCCTTTTAAATATTTTCAGTATCGTCCCTGGGCAAGCCCAGGTGATGACAGTTCTTGCAAGCGGGGGCAGAGCAGACACAACGGGTAGGCAGCACCTTCCGTGTTATGATGAGGAATTTTAGGATACGGCTGTAAGCACAATCGAACATGGACCACCCTGAATTCCAAGTATTAGATAGACTTAGAAAACATAAATCTTTATTCCCAGGACCTGACGCATAGTAGGCTCAGAATTATTATTTTGGGGAGAATGAATGCCAAAGTAAGCTTTGCTAGGACGGGAACATCACCTAATCGCTGGGGGCATTTTGCCCTTACCGTGGGACTAGAGTCCCTCCTCTTCCTCCTCTATTTGTCAGGGAAGATGCTGATTCTGTCAGTGAGGGGGGAGCTTTCACTTTGTCCTCACGGAGCCCAGTGCTGCCAGCCCAGCCTGTCCCTTCGCCTGCTAAGGCTCACTATTGCCCTGTGTATGTGACTTTTGGCTCCTCCAAAGCTTAGCTATTAATAGCCTACTGCTGACCAAAAGCTATAAACAGTCAGTGAACACATATTTTGTATGTCGTATGTACTATATACTATATTCTTACAGTATATAATAAAGTAAGCTAGAGAAAAGAAAACATTACTAAGAAAACTGTAAAGAAGAGAAAATGTATATATTTACTTATTCAGTAAATGGAAGTGAATCATCAAGATTTTCATCTTTCTGTCTTCATGTTGGGTAGGCCGAGGAAGAGGAGGGGTTGTTTTCGTCTCGGGTGGCAGAGACGGGAAAGGTGGAGGGAGGTGGAAGGCAGTCACGCTGGCTGTCACTTTTACAGAAAAATCTCATATAAGTGGACCCACACAGTTCGAACCCGTGTTGTTCAAGGGTCAACTGTACATTTCGGTAGATAAATCCCTAAAATAGAAGAAAGTCAGTTACGATTCTATCCAGTTATTATGTGATTGGATAATTATATGATCCTTGACTGAGAAAAATAGCTTATTTATACCTTTAACTTAGAAATTAGCTAGTTCATTGACATATGGAAATAAAACATAGATTAAAAACATGGAAATATCCATTTACTGAAATTCCTATCTCCATTTACAAAGATAAAATGAAATTGACTGGTGCTGAGAATATAGAATTGAATTTTTTTCCTTCCCAGTGATATATTTCAGTTGCATGTAAACACAAGCTTGGGTTTGTGTTTTTGTTTTCCTTTTGTTTTTTGGGAGAAAGAGTCTGAAACCCCATTGACCCAGCATGTATCTGGTCTCTCATTCACGTATCGCCCACCGCTTATCCGGGTTTCATTTTCTGTTGAGAATGGCAATGGCATGCATCACAAAGAGGAATGTGCTCTGTGATTTAATTCTGCAATTGTTGGGAGCCTTCGCTGGAGCCAGGTGCTGGAGATAGAAAGACTTTAAAATGCGGTCTCTACCATTAAGAGGTTCACAATTTAGCCAATGAGATGGACAAATGTACGACTCGTTAGCAGAGGTTACAAAGGTTCAAAAGAAAAGAGAATAATTTCAGCCTCAAGCTAAAGGAAAGGCTTTTAAGAAATACCTTTTTTTTTTTTTTTTTTTTTTTGAGACAGAGTCTCACTGTGTTGCCTGGGCTAGAGTGCCGTGGCGTCAGCCTAGCTCACAGCAACCTCAAACTCCTGGGCTCCAGCGATCCTACTGCCTCAGCCTCCCGAGTAACTGGGACTACAGGCACGCGCCACCATGCCCGGCTAGTTTTTTCTATATATTTTTAGCTGTCCGATTAATTTCTTTCTATTTTTGGTAGAGACGGGGTCTCACTCTTGCTCAGGCTGGTTTCGAACTCCTGAGCTCAAACAATCCGCCCGCCTCGGCCTCCCGGAGAGCTAGGATTACAGGCGTGAGCCACCGCGCCCGGCCAGAAATACCTTTTAAGCTGGGTCTTCAAGGTGGCAATGTGGAGTAGGGCTTTGTTGGACAAAGCCAAGGAAGAGGACGTTTCAAGCAGACACTGGAGCGGGAGCTCCGAGAGGGTGGCCGTTGGGCGCGGAGCAGGGCAGACGTCTGGTGTGGCCGGAGGGAAGAGCCTGTCCTGATTGATTGCGAAGAGCTCTGGGTTCGTTCCTACTTTATGTTTGCCACAGCTGCTTGGTCAACAGCTTTCACTGGGCTTTGAGATTTCTTCCCCAAAGCAGTCATTCTGATGCAAGCTGCACTTGTCGGTTACCCTACTTTGTGCTGGGGATGGGTGACTTGCCGGGTCGGTGTTTCAGACGTGAGAATTCAGGATTATGGAAATGGTTCAGAAGTAGCTGTTATATCTCACTGACATAATAACCGATACTCATCATTTTATATCAACATTTATAAATTCCCCAAATTGAATTTCTCATATAAACACGGGATGGACACTTAGGAATGTGTCTGGTGAATAGCGTGTCCCACGATTGGGTTTCCTGTTTGTTCACATCACCATTGATTAGAAGAGGTTTCCTGTTGAACATGACTTATATTGCGCTGGAATCTCTATTAAATATTTTTTTCTTTTCTAGAAAGTCCCCCAAACATAATATAATGCTTTTCCTTTGGGCAAAGGCTTCCAGACAAATGGCCTGCATTTTAAAAAATGAAATGCCAATAACCAAGTGATTATGTTGATTAAACAGTAATTAGATACTGGAAATTTGCAGAATCCAATTTGCAAATTACCCCTTTGCCCATTTTATTAAATGACAGGGTACAGGCTAGCCCTGCTCAGGTGGTATTTCCGTAAATACGTGACTATGCTTGCAAAGAATTTCATGATTTTAACCACCAGTCCAGCTCGCCAGTGCCTTCCCCTGGCCCCCTCCCCACCCCTCACCTCCTACAACACACAGAGCCCTTTCCTGGCCTCAGAGTTCTCTCCCTGAAAGGGAGATGTTGTTTCAGCCACAGGCTATAGCATTGCCTACATATTTTCGATCTAAGAAGAACCTTCTGTGATTGAGTCTGCCTTTAAGCAGTTTTAAACCGCGAGCTGTTTCCATCTGCCAACCTAACTGACAGCTCTCGCTGCAGGGCGGATGATGGCCAGTGAGCTTTGACGACTGAGGGACAGAAATATTTCTAAGATGTGTGGAAGTCAAAATCGAGCTGGAATTGCAGACAGGACGCTGTGTCTTTGATCTGGATGTTTAGCTAGATAAGCCAGGTTAGGCCGAAAGCATGGAACACCAAAAGCAGCAGGAAGGAGCTGAGAAGACTTAGGTTTGCATCCTCTTGGTTTACCAGCTGTACGGGTTTGGGCAAGTGGCAGAGCTTTTAATGAGTTTTAGCATCTAAACAAAGTGGGATCCTAGCCCACGTTGATTAGCTTTGGGAGTGCTATGTGAGAAAGAGCAGAGTGGGAAAGTGTGAAGGCCCCGTAGCTGGAAAGGGCTATCAAATGGAGACTGCTGCTATTTTTCCAGGACATAAGAGCTTTCTGGAAGCTTCCAAATCAAGCACAAATCTCCATCTCTATGCTCTAAGACTCCTTCCAAGCAAGACCTCCTTCAGATCATGTGTAAATTAGAAGAAATCACTCTCTTGGCAAGTAGACAGAGTTGTTTTGCAAAGAAGGGGAGCTTTGCTTTCGACAGATCCATCGCCGGCTGGCAAATGTCTTGGAAAACAGAGCGCTGGCTGGATGTCGGCACCCTGGGCTCTCAGCTAAGCACCTTTGTGCAGAACGCAAACTGTGCTCAGCTGTGATTATTTCCCCTAAACCTTACTTGTAGTCTCTTCAGAAACACAATTAACTTTCTAGGAATTGAGTCAGCTCTGGTGGTAACATTGACTGGTAGAAAGAGTATAGGTTGGATCATTTCTTGATGTGCCGTTTACTAGTTGTGTTAAATTGAATGAAGTCCAGGGAAAATCACCATGGCCGTCCTGCTGTGTGACCTCGGGTTAGTGACTTCTCTGAATCTGTCTCCTTGATCTATACAAGGGCAGAGAGCACCGCCCTGGTCCCCAAATCTGGTGGTGAGTATGGAATGAGCCACCGTGTATTAACATCAAAGGGAAGTACAGGGCTTGACAAAGGTTCAATCTCCCGAGTGCTACTTCTGCCACCCCCAAGCCTGGCCAACCTCCACTCTCTATCACTAGCCCATCAAACCTACCACGATTTCAAGAGGGTAATGACCACGGCATTGTCGAGGTCCAATGAAAACCTTGTTGATTGTAATTTTAGAACAGAAAAAATAATTTAAACCCTAGGACTATTTCTTATCAACCATATCTTCTCAAAACATATCAACATACTAGTAACCTTAAGAGAACAGACAGCCAAATCTGGTTTTCTGGAGGAACAAAGGCCCTTATCCAAAATGTCAGTTTTATGTCATCCGATTGATGGTCGATTTACAAATAGGCTGACCAGCCAGATTACGATCAAGTCAATGGAAAGGAAAGATGCTTTTTGAGTATCGGTGCTCGGTATCGTAATTAACTAAATCTCTGCTGTGATTAACCAAATCCCCTATCACTGACAGGCTAGCAGGAGGGGGGAGCAATGTGAATGGAGCCCTTGTGGGGTATCTCGGGGTAGTCAGCGCGGTAAAGAGGGCTGGTGACTGTTGCACATGTCTCGAGCCACCTGAGTGCAGAGTGATTTCTGTAACGTGTCTCAGTCTGTCTGCATTTGGAGATGCAAAAACTGTATTTGCAAGTTCACCTTTGAAGCAGAAGATCTTTGGTCTCCTTCTAATAGACGACAATCTGATTTTACGTGAGATGTGCAAACCTCCTGTAAAGTCGTAAAGCTTGAGATAATCATTTTTAAATTTCAGAATATGACATTCTCTATAACAATCCTGTACCTATTTGTCAGGAACATAAACCCACACATAGGTTGGTGTCTCCTTGGAAGATCCTAGAGGGTCCGATGCTTTAATTTAGCTGGAGATCTATGCAGTTATTCATCTCTATCTGGTGATTAGTAGAACTACCCCAGAGATCGATTTGCTTGGTCTGGGGTTCCTGATAAGGCTGGATTGTGAAAATCTTCCCAAGTGATTCTATTGCTCGGACGAGGTTAAGAACCATTGGATAGAGGAACAAGTGTGTTGGTACGTTGATGGTAGAGTTTAGCAATTTATCTCAAAATGTGCAATCCTTAAAAATGCTTTTCACGTGGTCCAGTTATGGAAAAACAACACAAAAACATAAACGTGCATAAGTATATGTGTGTCTGTGCATGGAAATAAAGATTGGGGCCAGGTGCAGTGGCTCGTGCCTGTAATCCTAGCACTCTGGGAGGCCAAGCCAGGATGATCGCTGAGGTCAGGAGTTCGAGGCCAGCCTGAGCCAAGAACAAGATCCAATTTCTACTAAAAATAGAAAAAAATTAGCCGGGCATGGTGGCATGGGCCTGTAGTCCCAGCTACTTGGGAGGCTGAGGCAGGAGGATCACTTGAGCCCAGAAGTTCAAGGTCACAGTCAGCTACAGTGACACCACTGTATTCTACCCAGGGTGACAGAGTGAAACTCTGTCTCAAAAAAAAATTAAAAAATAGTATTTATTCTTCCAATCTTTTTTTCTAACAGATTAGCAATGATTTTCTTTGGGGGTGGAATTATGGACTATTATTTTATTTTTCCATATTTTCCCCAAATTTCTTCCTTGAACCTTGATTACTTTTGAAATCAGAAAGAAGGGACAATTCTATTTTTTTTCTAATAAAAGCAAGGAAGTATTTCATCAATATCTATTGTGTCCTCAACCCTGTGTGCACGGTGGAGGATATAAAATACGCGTAAGGCATGGTCTCCGGGAGTTTATAGTGGAAGAGGCCCAGCCAACATCTGTGCAGCCCTCTGTGTCAGTATGTAATAAAACACTTGGCGCTGGGCGCGGTGGCTCACGCCTGTAATCCTAGCTCTCTGGGAGGCCGAGGCAGGAGAATTGTTTGAGCTCAGGAGTTCGAAACCAGCCTGAGCAAGAGCGAGACCCCGTCTCTACTAAAAATAGAAAGAAATTAATCGGACGACTGAAAATATATAGAAAAAATTAGCCGAGCATGGTGGCGCATGCCTGCAGTCCCAGCTACTCGGGAGGCTGAGGCAGGAGTATTGCTTGAGCCCAGAAATTTGAGGTTGCTGTGAGCTAGGATGATGCCACGGCACTCACTCTAGCCCGGGCAACACAGTGAGACTCAGTCTAAAAAAAAAAAAAAACACTTGAGACCCTACCGCCAAGTAGGTATGGTCATACTGTACTTGTTTGTCGTATTTCTATGCTGGATTGATAACTACTAGGGGGGCAGAGGAGTCTTAGGAGCATCTAGCCTTGTGCCTTCCATTTGGTAGGCTTTAGCAGTCACTTAAAACATTTGAGGCATGAATGAGTTCAGAGGGGGGTGATATTACTGTGAGACATCAGTGGAGAGAGATCAGAGGCAGGCCGTGATAAAGTAAATAGAGTTTGAATCGCAGCCACTCTAGGAGGCAGCTTAATGCAAAGTTCTTGCACAGAGACCTGCGGCAGAGATGGGTGTGATGTGAGGAGGCACAGTTGTCAATGTGCCCAACTACAAGCAGCCTCGTCTATCACAGTGACTGTGCTGAGCAAGGGGAATGGCACAGAGCTGTGGCCAACAGGTGGGCCTGGCCAGAGAGTGATGGAGAAAGAAGCGGTTTCAGTTACCCAGGAAATAAATAATAGAGTCTGCGTTTCCTGCAAACAAGAGGAGCATCCAGTCTCCTCCCTTCTTTATTTACATCACACAGTTTGGGGGAAATGAAATATGTTTTACGGAAGGAGTTAGGTCATTTCCTCTAAATATATTGAAAGGGAAGAGGGTCTTGCCGTCTCTCTTTGTCCTTCCACCTGGGGACAACACAGCAAGAAGGGGACCTCCTCAGATGCCAGTCCCTTGACCTTGAACTTCCCAGCCTCCAGAACTGTGAGCCAATAAATTTCTGTTCAATATTAAAAAAAAAAAAAAGAAAAAGGGAGGAAGCTTATTTAGCAAACACAGAAACTGTCTGGAAAAATAGAATTTTTGTTTGCTTCATGCAAAAAAATTCGGCAAAAAGAGCCAAATATCTGTACGTGAACAGAGCCAGGAAGAACACAGTGTCACTATCCGAGTGTCGGGCAGTGTATCCAGGAGGGCCGCGACACCCAGACCGGAATGGGCTTCAGCGAACTCTGGCATTTTCTGGTTATCCCAAGGCTGCAGTGGAATGCACTCTGAGGAATGAAGGAAATGTTTTTAAATGTCGTCTGGGAATGGTTTCCACCCGAGTGCCACACCACCTCCCCGACACCCCGGTCTCCACATCGCGCTGTGACACCGTCTGCGGAGCCCCTGGGGTTGTGTAGACGTCACAAAAACACGAGGACTCAGAAAGACTCGTCCAGGCAGCTGGAGCCCCAGGCCGCTTTCAAAGCCCGTCGGGGAAACCTCACTGGGCAGTCAGTTCCGATGTTTATAACCCTCACCACCATAAAATCCACCCTTTCCAGTTACCCTAAAAACGCTTCCTAGCCGATCCTGAAATAGAAAGTGCAGTTGATCCGTGGCCCAGTTTCCCGAAAATGAAAAGCTAGACTTCGGTCGTCTCCGAGTGTTTTAAAAGTAAATAAAATAATCCTGAATGCCACCAAGAATCGCAGGGACCAAAAGTTAACCGAAGAGACGCTGACCCCACCCCAGCACGCGCCACCCACGTCCTCGGATGGCTGACGGAAAACTCGGATCGTCTCTGTCCCCTCCCCAGAGCGTCTCGGGGGAGAACTCGGTGACCCCAAAGATGCCGGAGACCCGCAGAACAAACTGCGCTGACACCTCCGTGAAGGATCGGCCTGGCACGTGGTCTGTGCCCAAGCCCTCAACCGTCCCTCGTTAACATTCGGGTCTGGAGTTCTGAGGTGTCGCCCCAGGGAGCAGCACTGGTGTTTATCAGGCTCTCCCGGCTATCAGCTCGGCGCTTCCTAAACCAAACAGTGCAATCAATTCCTCAGTTGCTGGCAAGCCCTGGAATTGCTTAGGTTTGGACCTGCGAGGGTTGCTGTGAGGGGCTGTGCTCACGCAGCAGTTTGGGGGCGGTGTGCTGAGCACCCGTCTGAGAAAGCAACGTCTGAGCCCACAGCGGGAGGCATCTGAAACCATGGACGCTCCCCCAAACCGGTTCTATTAAATCTTTGGGCAAAACACATGAGAAGGAAAAAGATACAGTGGAGTGTCATGGTTAAGAGTATATTTGGAGTCACAACCGTTGACCTGAAACTCTGTTTTTGTCACTTAGGGGGTGACTAGCTCATCTGGTTTGCCTGGGATTGGCCGGTTTTAAAACTGAAAATTCTACATCTCAAGAACCTAGTTAGTTCTGGGCAAACTGGGACCGTTGGTCGCCCTAGATGCAAACCGTGTGACTCTGGGCAGGTTAATCTTTTTTATTAAGTTTCCACATCTGCAAAACGAGGGTGATGATCACACCTGCCTCATGAGGTGGCTGTGAGGATTCCGGTGAGTAAAGGGTGAGAGAGCTCATGACCCGCCCTGGGCTGAGGACTGCATGTTAGTTACTAATACCACAGGACAATTTGACAGAGACACAAAGGGTTTAAATCAACAAAATCCCAGACAGAACTGTG
Source organism: Avahi laniger (assembly GCA_963575035.1). Classification (NCBI taxonomy): domain Eukaryota; kingdom Metazoa; phylum Chordata; class Mammalia; order Primates; family Indriidae; genus Avahi; species Avahi laniger. The sequence continues at coordinate 3,196 of CAUYSK010041667.1, read as the reverse complement.
ACTTTCAGCTCCTTTGCTTTAATGTTGTGTCTGTTTAAATTACTTAACTTCTTTGAGCCTCATTTTCCCCATCTGTAAAATGGGCCTAATATAACCCAGCTGGGGCAGTGTGTGGTCGGCTAAGCCTCAACACTGTGCCTGGTGATAAAGAACAAATGACAGCTCAGGCGGTGACTATTGTGACTGTTAGCAGGAGAGAAGGTATACTCCTAGCCAGTGTGGGGTGCATATGTCTGCCTCGTCTGATAAGCCGCTTCTCCACCACGGTGCGTGTTTATCCCGTGCATGTGAACACAGGAATGCCTGAACTCGGGGGCTCCCTCTAGAGGAGGAATAAATGCATCGCCTAGAGGAGCCCACCCTCCTCGGCAGCATCACAGTGAGCTCTGCTCTTGGATGCGTGGGACCGATTCTCAGGGATAATTAGGTTAGCAGAGGAAGAATGGCAGGGAGACGGCGAGGCTGAGGGCACGAGGGACCACTGCAGCCGCCTCCCCCACCCGCCGACCCACAGCAGGTGGGGCTGACAACGAGCCCCGGTGACAGGGCAGAAGCTGAGGTCCAACAGCACGAAGCTCACGCCTCCTGCCTGTCAGCTGCAGGCCCGAAAATGCAGACCCGATTGGAACCGGCCCTCTGGCCCATTTGTGCCGTTCAGCCCGTTCCTCGCGGCAGCTGCTCGGTGGCTGGCAGTGGGCAGGGTCTCTAGTAAGGAATATAATATAAGGTCATCAGTAACCTGCTTCTAGTTTCCCTTGCTCTTCCCTGCCTCCTTTGTTGTGGTCACCTCTGGACAATCAGCCAGCAGGGGACGTGGCATCTTACAGTCATGCGGTGCACACCTCAATCAAAATTCCATCTGCTTTGGGTTCAAATCCCAGCCCCTCTGCTTGCCAGCTGTGTGACCTTTAGAAAGTTCCTTGATCTCTCTGTGCCTTAGTTTCTCATTAGCAAAGTAGGGATGTAATAGGACCTTCCTCGTGGGGGTGACGTGAAGACTGAATGGGTTAATATCTGCAAGCATGTGACACAGTGTGTGGCCCCCAGTCAGGACACTTACTGTAAGTGTTGGCTATAATTATGTTACGATTTATGAGTCATGATTTGAAGGATTCAAAGAATATAGCCTCAGATTCTTACAGACACTAACTCCACACACGAATAAGACGAAATAGGAAAGGAGAGGCATGAACATTAGATGGAAGAATACCTACTTCCTCTCGCCCATCCCCCGGATAAGAATCGGCGCTGCAGCGACCGGCAACTGCTCCTCTTGCCTGCTCAGCCCTGGGCGATCCGTGCGCGGGAACGCGCCGACTTCTTTGGCAAACTGGCTCAGGTGTGCGCGCTCAGGTGGGCGCTGGACCGTTTGTTCCCTGAGCGGATCTACCAGGAGGGCACATCGCACCTCTCCCCACCTCGCCCTCCCAGCCAAGAGACTTGGCCGGCATTTTCACGTTGCTTTCCAGCTTGTTTAGAATTTTCCCTTTTCATGAGTAAGAGACACAGGTAGTTGGAAGAGCCGCGGACATTTTCCCCAGCAGTTTGGAGGCAGAAGAAAGGCACCGATGAGCACAAGCAGCGTGTGGCTGGGAGAAGTCCGGGGGCTCTCCAGGGTGAGGGCTGTTCAGGCTCCAGTTCGTGCTGAGGGTCTAAACTGACTACCAGGCAGTGGGCTTGCCCCACTGACGACCTTTCTTACTTATTAACTGACATTTATTTCACCTGTGACTACACACAAATGCTAATTTTTTTTACTGTTATGGTTTCTGGTAGCTTATGTGAGTGGCCATGTGATTCTATCCCAAGGAACATGGGTTTTACCCAGAGGGGAAGAAAAAGTAAACCACACAAGGAAGAATGACTTTACCTAATGTTTTTAGACCGAAAAAATACTACTTAAGATGATACAGGTGTGGCACCTGAAATATAGAAAGTACATATCCAATCTGAACTAAGAAAGTTCCTAAAAGGGCCTCTGTGTTCAAGACCAGAGGGGTCTCGTGAGTAGAAGTTGTGTTATTTTTCCTTGTACCTCTTCCAAGCAGCATGAGCAGGGCTTAATTAGCAAGGACAGGCCCTACTTGAGGCTGGGCTCGGGGAGCTCCAATGGGACTGTTTTTGGAAGATGATGACCGATGCATTTATTTTTTATCCAAATGCAGTAAAGATTTCTAGTGCTTTGCATTAAAGGGGTTATGAAGTGATTAGTTATCATGTACTTAAAACATATAGCCTGCCTTCTTCCAAAAAAAGGATCAAGGCAGCCTGCAACCATTAAAACACATCTGGGCCAGCACAATTAAAAGCAGAGACAGACTGTAATAAAAGGAGCAAGAATAAGTTAACTGCTCTCAGAATCTCTCAGGCTGCTTTAACAAACCCCCCCACCCCATGCCTCCGTCCACTAGTGTTCGTTAGGGGGTGCTGAGGATTCAGTGATCTGCAAGACGAGCAGGATTTTTACCCCCGTGGAAGCCGTCTGTATTCTGTTGGGGAGAAGCAGTCATTTAAAAGGGAAACAAACATACAATAGGGTTCCCAAAGAGGGCAACTGGCAGGGCAGGGGGTGGCAGTCTGCTTTGGATTGGTGGCCAGGGCGTCTCTGGGAGGAGCTGAGCCCCAGCCCTCCGTCGCCTGCCTCATTCTCCCTGCGTTCTCCTGCCCTCTCCTGTCTCGGCATCAGACTCTTCAGAGCCCACCTGCCCCCTGCCCCCACGGGCATGGCTTAGCCTCACTGAACCCCAGAAGTAGGTAGACGGACTGGTCGTCAGGTGTCGTGGGCTTTCTCTCCAGCGCTAGCCCCAACATTTCTCCTCCTCTTTGGTCTCACTTCAGCTCTGTCCTTTCCCCCTCAATGTCACGTGGAACAAAGTCTATACTGAATCCATCATTCCTGGCACTTGCCATGAACTCGTGTTTTTGGAGCTTTTGAATGTGGTGTTCACACCTACTCTGCTAGACCAGCGTCACTCATTTTCCTAGACTCGGCTTGGATCCCACCTCTTCCGAGAAGCCTCTCCTGATTGCCTCAAGCAGAGTGCGTGGCCCCTTCCCCTGAGCTCTCCCAACAGTCGGTTTGCACCTCTGTCTCTGATAACGTGGCAGGACAGTTTTTCTGTTTTCATGTCAGTCTCTTTGACTGCATACACGGTGTAGTATTTTTCTTTGCATCCAGTGTCTAATATCAAACCTT
>CAUYSK010041666.1:0-24032 GCA_963575035.1 Avahi laniger | reverse complement strand
ATCTCTACCAAATATAGAAAGAAATTAATATGACAGATAAAAATACATATAGAAAAAATAAGACGCGCATGGTGGCACAAGCCTGTATTCCCAGCTACTTGGGAGGATGAGGCGGTAGGATAGCTTGAGCCCAGGAGTTTGAGGTTGCTTTGAGCTAGGCTGACGCCACGGTAATCGCCCCGGGCAACAAAGTGAGACTCTGTCTCAAAAAAAAAAAAAAAAAAAAAGTCCCAAAACGATAAATGTTGGCGTGGATGCAGAGAGATAGGAACACTCATGCACTGTTGGTGGGACTGCAAACTAGTGCAACCTCTGTGGAAAGCAATATGGAGATACCTTAAAGAGATACAAGTAGAATTACCAGTTGATCCAGCAATCTCATTACTGGGCATTTACCCAAAATAACAAACGTCACTCTTTGAAAAAGACACCTGCACCCAAATGTTTACAGCAGCAAAATTCACAATTGCAAAGATGTAGAAACAACCTAAGTGTCCATCAATACATGAGTGGATTAATGAAATGTGGTATATGTATACCATGGAATACTATTCAGCTTTAAGAAACAATGGTGATATAGCTCCTCTTGTATTCTCCTGGAAAGAGCGGAACACATTCTACTAAGTGAAGTATCCCAAGAATGGAAAAACAGACACCACATGCACTCACCATCAAATTGGTATTAACTGATCGACACATAGGTGCACATATAAAAATAACATTTATTGGATGTTGGGGAGGGGGGAGGGGGAAAGGGACAGGAGGGGATGAGTATATGCATACACAAAGAGTGTGATGTGCACCATCCGGGGGATGGACACACTTGAATCTCAGCCTTGGGGTGGGGGGAAATGGCAACATATGTAACCTAAACATCTGCACCCCCATAATATGCTGAAAGAAAAAAAATTTTCTGTGGGAATGGCTCAGGAAAACTAATTATTATTCCATAGAGGAAATCAAAATGGGAGCCTAGATGAGTTATCCACACCTTATGACCCAAATATTGAGGAAAGTTTTGTGGGTGAAGCATAGGCTCAAATGGCTCCCATTCCCGATGGGCAGGATCTTGGTCTATGAGGCAATCTGTGGTTAATGGGACCCAGCATTACATGTTGTCGTGAAATAACCTCCTTCTAAGATGAGGGAAGAAAATCAAAAAAATAGGGAAAGACATTATTAAAGGTTCTTATCTATCATGAGTCTCTATATAAGTGGGGGAAATATATGATAACACAGTAAAGGGTAATGGGAAGAATTTTAAAAGTTAGGGTGAGTTAAGAGTAATCCAGGGGCCTTCAATTAAGATAAATTAAGGTTTGGGGCAAGATGGGAACCCATTTAGAGATCCAGTTGTCATTTTGTATCTTAGGTCGTTTTAGGAGCTCATTAATTAAACTAGCTCTCTGGGATTTATCAGGGAAATGAAAGTTGCTTTGAATATCTTTTTTAAGAGCTCAGTATTGTGTATTTTTAGAAAGGAAATGTGTGTCTTAGTTATCAGTAATGTCTACACCTCTGTAGGGGACAAGAAGAGTACTGGCAAGTCCTTGCATTGTGGCATTAGTGTACGTAGTGTTATATATAACTTTGATTTCTATTTTGGGTATCTGGGAGGCAAGAGATTCCCAGGCTCATTATCCTGAGGGGACAACTCTTAGACCCTGGCTCAACACTGTAACATGAGTGTGAGGAAGGGGCCATCTGTTGCCAGGATATCCAACGCTAAGGTGGCTCCCTGAATGTGGGTGAGTGTGCTGGGCATTGCCACCAACATTCAGCAGGAACTTCCTGGTGAAGGGATGAGGAGCAAGAACATTCCACTGAGCTTCATCATTTCTGACAGTTGGCAGTGCCATTCACACAGCCTACAAACGCTCATTGCTATTCACTCAGCTAATGCCAAGGGCTCCCCAGGTAGCCATGGGTCTAGAGAGGGGTGACCTCCTCCAGCATCATGGCTTATTGATAGCAAGCAAGGACCAGCGAGGCCATGTACTCCTGCAGGTGGACTATACCAGAGAGCCCAAGGCTGACTCCATCCTGTATTAAGGATGTCTCAGTAGCTGTGCCCAGCTTCCGGGTATCTGTTTTTATGATCCAGATTATGAAGGACAGCTGGGTGTTTAGGGTCACTGGCTCAGGGTCTCTGAGAGCCACTCTTTCCAGGAAAGCTAGTGTGTGGCCAACAATTTTTGCTCTAATTGTGATTAGCATGGAATCAAGAAGGCTGAATTTATTGTATCAGAAATTTAGCTTATGGTCAACATAAGTGGTCCAGAGATCACATCAGGCATAAGACGTTGCCAAAGCTTCTATAGTAAAGAAGTCTTGAGGGCATCAAAGATAGTGCCTATTGATTTAATTTGGACAGATTGCACCACCTTTTGCTATACAGGGCCGTATAACATAGGACAATTTGTAAGTAGCAGCATTTGTGAGATTAAGTAAAATTTATGAATGGGGAATATATTTCTTCAGAACCCAAAGCAGACTAAAAAAGTATTGAACTCATATGTCCTTGATGAGCGTATCAAACCAATTTCCCTGAAAGAGGATACCAGCAATGTAATGTCATACCTGTGCTCCTGGAGAAAGGTGCATAGAGTTATGATTCTGTCTGCAAAGATTGTATGTGACGGCAAAGCTGAGGTACCCCACTGGCAGCCTGGAAATGGTGTATCGCACCCCATTGGAGGTGCAGGTAAACTGTGGCTGAGGGGCCGCTTAAATAGGCAGTGAATTGAACATATTAGCAAATGTGCCATAGCAGAAGATTTGCTGGTTACTATTGGAGTTAGCAATTTCAATAATATTGGGCACTTATTTTCCTCAGTGTTAAAAACAGGCAAAAATAAGCTGTCAAATAGAGACTCATTGAGAATGGTCACTAATTCATTCATTAGGTTTTATATACAATAAATTTGAATCTTTGAAGTCTCTATTTTAATTGACATTGGGCCTTCTTAACACTTTTACCTGTGGAATGGGTACACAGGATCCCCTTTTTTTTTTCTTTTTTAGAGTTGTTGTCTTGCCATGTTGCTCAGGCTGGTCTCAAACTTTTGGCCTCAAGCAACCCTCTTTCCTCAGCCTCTCAAAGTGCTGGGACTACAACCATGAGTCATGGTACCCTGTTATGGGATCCCATTTTGTCAAGGTAATTTCTAAGTGCCAGAGACTTAATTTAATTCTTTTAAATTTTTTTATATCAAAACATTAAGGGGGCACAGATGTTTTTGATACATGGCATGAGACAGGGCTATAAATGTGCCCAAATAGTGCACATTGAACCTGTTAGGTGGGTTTTTTCCCTTCCCCTCCTGCCCTCCCCCTACTTGTTTTCCAATAACTTTTACTCTTCTCTCTGTCGTTGTGTGCCCCTCAGTTAGTTTCAATTTATGAGAAAGTACATGTGGTGTTTGTCCTTCCATTCTTGGGATACTTCACTTTTGTTTAATATAATTTTATTACTTATTGTGTTAGAGAATCTATCCCTACTATGGGAGATTTTATGGCAGTGAGCACTATAATTAAGGGAAATATAGGCAAGACTATAGTTAAAGTGAGGCATACTTATTTCTCTTCTATTTTATATTTAGTTATATGGTCAAGATTATAGGGGCTACTATGTTTAAAGTTAGTGGTATATCCAGGTAAAACTCTAATTTGAGACCGAGTATTGTTTGAGTCCATGAAGCTTTATCAATTAGTGTGGTTAACAAATGCTAAAGTAATTCAGAACTGATGGTAGAGGCATAAAATCCAGTGTCTTTTTTTTACCTTTTTGTTTTATAAATTCCTATAATAAATTCTGAATTTTCAACTGGCTCAATTTATAGAACTTTAATTCATACACACACACATATTTATTTCCCCCGTATTATTTTCTTCCTTTTTGTTTTGTTTCAGGCTTCTAGCTGTCTAAAACCATGGTTTTCAGTTTCTGTCTCTGTCTAATGACTCACAGTGTGGACCCTTTAGTGGTGACAGAAAAGGGGAGGGCAGGGAGGGCAGGGACAGTGACTTGCCTCATGGGCAGCCCTCTCCTTCTAAGGGCTCTGGGCCCACCTCCCAGGGACTGGGGTTTGCAGTGGAGAGTTAGAGTAGCCTCTCCTTGGAGCAGCGCAGGAGCCCCTGCCTGCTTGCCCGCACTCTCAGTCCCTTTGCGTGCTGACATGTGGCAGCGCTTACTGAGCTGCAGGTGCAGGGGTGGATTATGTATGGCAAGGAGGTGGGTTTCGCTAGGTTTCTGGGCTCCCTGTGGACTAGTACGAACAATTTCCTGGGTCTCGGGGCACAAGGATGTTCTGGGTGTCTGTTTCCTGACCCCGAGGCAATTAGGGCTGGTGCAGTTGTCAAGAGTGTTCAGTCAGATAAGGGAAGTGGGTGGGATGGCCTTAATCAGAGGCTCCAGAAGGGGAACGCATCTGCCTGTAGCCAGGGTGAAAAAACTGGATCCAAACAGCACTTTTAAAAACAACTATGTTATATATACATATATAAAGCAAGGATTTATATTGGACGGTCAGTTTGTAGTCTCAGTCACAATCCCCTATATTTCCAAATCATGTAGTCCTAGATGGGATATATTTGTGGCATTTTTGCCTCTGTGCAACATACAGACAGATAATAGAATCCACAATGTAAAATATGCCATCCTTGCTAAAGAGTATATACAATATATATGAAAGGGGGAAAGAAAATTCACTATTCCATCAAATCTAAGATGCCATCATTTGTAGAGTGCATTATCACTTTTGTAACCACCGAGAGAAAAATGCTGTCAATTCAACTGGTGCAATGACTTGGAACTTTGAATTTCAATTCATAATTAGAAAATATCTTTCAGTCTTAAATTTTATATGTATATATCACTCTTGTGAATGTAAGGAAATTAAAATCATACTCAAAGAATTTAGTTGAGATATTTCTGTGACAATGTCAACTGCATTACTTCAGCCCATCCTGATTTCATAAATGTTCAAATATTCAAAAATAAATACTTGCGTGGTACCACATTGTTTACAAAATGAAATGATTCCCAAGACTATTGAAGTTCTTGGATTTATTTCTTTGACGACTCTCCTTCAATCCCACTCTATAGATACTTGTTCCTCTCAAGTTACAGAAACTGCCAAAAATGCAAGCTCAAAGTTTAGTTTCATCTGTTTGTGAACTGTTTTTAAATGGAGCTATAGCATTTGTGTTTTTCTGCTGCCTCTTTTATGTAAAAATAGGGGTTCCTCCTGCCGATGTAGATACTTGGCAGTGTTACAGTATCTCACCGCACACGTGCACCATGCCTCACGTATGAACTTGATTTAACATGTATGTTCATGCACTGGCAGTGAGAAGAACAGGTAAGAGAGGAAGTGGTGCCTTCCAACCCAAAGAGTGTCACTCTCAACTACTGCCTGGAAGAAATCACAGCACACAGTGAGTAAAACAAAGGGACACACTGTTTTTGTTTCTGTTGAGCAGGGGTGTGTGGGGAGGCTCTGCCAGCAGGTCGCTGAGGGCCAGGCAGCAGTTTAGTTGCTGTGTCGCAGAATTTGCCACAAGATCACTCTATGTTGTGAGACATGTCAGTTCAAAAGGATAATGTTCATTGTGAGACATTAAATATTCATGATGAGAAGCAAAGTTTCATTTATTCAATGAAAAAGGCAGAATCTCTATGCCTTGGTGCCTTTAATGATGGACTTCCAAAGATATTGCCTCCCTGATTACCACCGTCCCAGTATCAGTGACCTCTGGCTCCTCACCTCTCTGCTGACCCCACGCTTTCCCTCTCAGTCTCACACACTGGTAAACTGAACTAGGTTTGGCTTAAAGCAGCCTCCATAAATAGCAAACTGGATGGTAACCTAATGTGTCTAAACAAACTGCAACTAAACCTGAGCATATATGCCTGCAACAAGTATATAGTCTCAGCCAGTCACAGGCTGGAAGCTGCCAAACATGTCCCAGTCAGGCCAATTCTGACCTGCAGCCAGTCAGGCTGTTCTGTATGTCATTTCTGGTTCTCTGGATAAAAATATTACCTACATGATTTGTGGGACAGAGCTCTTTGAACTGCTTTTCATCCTCAGTGCTACCCAGGTCATGAATATATTTTTTTTTTTGGCTCAATTAAATAAACTCTTTAAATTGAATTTGTCTCAGCTTTTTCTTTTAAGCATACTTACAGTGAATTTAATATTTTAAAGTGAAGATCCTATCTCATTGGATCTTCTACTTGTAGAAACTTACTCTACTTTGTGTGCAATAGGGAGGGATTTGAAGACCTGAAGGAAGGGCCAGTTTTGTCAGGGCTCTTATGGAAGACCCTGGAAAACAGAGTCAGGATGATACACGGGGAAGGCACGCAGGATAGGGCAACCCAAGGACAATGAGGGAAGGAAAGGATTCTTATCTTGACCTTCACCTAATTCACTCACAGGTTCAAATTCATAAGCCTGCTACTTTATCATATCATTCCCTACCTTTAAAAAAAGAGCTCAAATAGAATTTGAGGCCACTGACCGTCTATACCATCCTTACTCTCACCGTCTCGTCTCCAGCTTGTGCCACGTTTACCCTGTGCCTCAGCCGAAATTTGTCTCTCGAGCATGTTGTTGCCCCCCATCCCCTAACACATTGTCACATGAAAATATGGCTCACATTCTGCTCAGGCTGTAGTTATATATCCTTAGTACATCCTGTCTCCCAATGGAGACTGTGAGCTCCTTAATGGACAAGGCCTCACTTTATTCACCAGATTGCAAATCCCACGCTACCCCCGAAGAACAGAGAATGTGACGCATAGCAGGCACAGCTTCAATGTCCCCTCAGATAATATTGAACCACCAGATCTTTCCCTATGAAGCTGGAACATCTGAAACACCAAATAAAGGTCAAGTCAGATCTTTCTAAATGGGGTTCATTAATGCTGCACCTGTTCATCCTCTCATACCCTCCCAACTCTGTGAAGGCCATTCCATCCCCCCAGCCCATGGAGCAGGACACCTGGGAGCCATTTCATCTTCTCTCCTATTCGTCATTCTCCCACATCTAGAATAAGATGGCCAATTAGAAACCTCCAGCAATCTTCCCTCCTCAGGGATATAAAATTCTCTCAGAAGAGAAAAAAGAAAAAGAATGAAAAAGAATAAAGCATGCCTACAAGATCTTTTTTAAAAAGTCTCAAAAGGGCAAATCTAAGAGTTATCAGCCTTGAGGAGGAGGTAGAGAGAAAGATTGGGGCAGAAATTGTATTCAAAAACATAATATGCAGGTACAAGAATGCATTAGAACACCAAGAAGATTTAATCCAAACAGGATTACCTCAATGCATTTAATAATCGAGATCCCAAAAGTCATGGATTAAAAAAAGGTCCTAAAGGAACCGAGAAAAAGAAAAAAAAAAAAAAACTTAAAGAGGAGCTTCAATATGTCTGGCAGTAGACTTCTCAGTGGAAACTTTACAGGCCAAGACAGTGGCATGACATATTCAACATGCTGAAGGAAAATTACCTTAACCCTAGATTACTACATTTTATAAAAATATCCTTCAAACATGAAGGAGAAATAAAACTACTCCAGACAAACAAAATCCAAGGGTTTTCCTCAACATCATACCTGTCTTACATGAAAAGCTAAAAGGAGCTTTTTAGTCTGAAATAAAAGGATTTTAATGAACAATAAGAAATTATCTGTCTGGATGAAAAATGGCAGAGTAAAGGTGACCTCCTGACTCTCTGCTCCCAGAGAAAGAGGCGAAGAACTCAATCTGCTGTATGCACAGGTGGGTTGCTCCCCCACAAGAATAGTGGTGTGAAACTGCAGAGAAACAGTGTGGGACACACAACACAGGGGGAAAAAAAGATGAACAGGAGATACGATCATGAAGTCTGGAGAGTGCGAGACAAACAATAGAGAATAGAGCATGGGAGGGCTGCGCCAGCCTGGCCAGCGAGTGCAGTGGGATCTGACCCACAGGAGAAGGTCGTGCTTCCCCACTGACCTCCACACCCACTCAGACAGGAACCTGCCTGAAGTTGGTGCGAAACTGGACAGGAGACATGGGGCTCTGTGGAGAGGGGACAATAGTGGGAAGCATCTTGAACTCCCCGGTGCCCCGGTGCTCTGTGCTAGGACTGCACTGGGCTGGGGAGGGACTGGTCTGAGCTACTGCTAGAGGGACTTAAGAGACAGGCACCTCGGCTCTGGCAGTCAGCGGGACCAGATCAATGGAGGTGAACACTGAGAAGCGGATTCTATCCTGGAAGATTAGGCCAGCTCAGAAAGTGTAAGACCTTCTGCCAAACAGGCACTGCATTGTGGGAGGATGACACACAAGAGACAATGGGGGTCCTGTTGACTCAGCTCCCCAATCCAGCATCTGCCAGCTCCTGAACAGTCGCCTCCTGTGCTAGCGCTGTGCGGTGGGCGGCTGTCATTTTTGGGGTCCACAATCCAGATGCCGTGGTACACTACGGTTTAGGGCAGCATCCTTCCCCCAAGCCCCGGGACTCTCAGGACAGGTTCTGCCCTTCTGTAACTTGTTGTCAGCTAGCCTGTTTTGATGGGCGAATTTTGAGAGCGTCTTCAGTCATGGGAGGCTGTCACGTGCGAGATTCAGAGGCACTGAGGTGCTGGGCAGACTTAGGCATCACCCCTCCCTCTAGTGCAGTGACTTTTGCAACAAAAATGGTGGGCTCCACCCCTGGCGGTAGGAAGAGGCAAGAAAAGCCACTTTCTCTGTGTGACTGGCATGAATCTGCAGAGCCTTGGTGCAGATCAATAGTTGACAGCCCAGTGTCTCGGCCAGTCAGATCAGCTTAGGTCATCCAGTAGGATCATAACTCTGGGGCCTGATCTCCATGTATGGGCAGCTGCCAGCAGTGGGGTTCACAGTCAGGGAAGAAAAATCCTGGCCAGAGGCCACAGCAGGTGTATCAAGTAACTGCTCCCATCAGGAACAGCCTCCCCAGTGTGGTGGAAGAACCCTGAATGACATATTAGTGGCTCCCTCTAGCGGAAGATCAAGCAACCATGGAAATGCACACATCCAGGCTGGTAGGCAGTAGCTGCAATCTGCCTTGTTCTACCACCTCTTTAAGGGCGAGTAGAATCCAAGTAACCCTCAGAAGTAATAAGATCTTTTCTAAAGATTGAGGCATTAGTATTCCTTACCCAGGGACCCAAAACCAACACAGAGGCATCATATTACCATGATAACTGGCTCCTCCACATAATCTACAAGCAATGACAGAGAAGGTAACCACACAGCTCAACACAGTGCTCTCCATTTCAAGCTATTAGAGGGCAATGGAGTTATATACACAGGTGCGATTCACCACATGGGAGCTTAAGCTAGGGAACCAAACTCACTAATCTCCACTGGCAAGAGGTGAAGACAAGGGGTCAGAGATAATCCAATTGGCCAAAAACCTCTAAGGCAATGCAAGACCAATGCACCTCCTCCCACCACTGTTAAGGAACGTCCCTTGGGGGCTTGAAATTAAAGGCACAAAATAGTCCTGGTACTTCCAGTTCTCAATCATTTACTTTGATGAGAAAGAACCAGAGAAAGAATGCAGGAAATATGAAAGAGAAAAGTCACCCCCAAAAGAAATCATGAGACCCTCAAAATCAGATACCAATTTAAGCAAAATCATTAAATTGATGGAGGAAGAATTCTGAATATGGATGATAAGGAAATTCAATGGAATTGAAGAGAAAATAGAAACCCAACACAAACAAACCATGAGAACAATACAGAAAATGAATGAAAAATTCTCTAAAGAAATTGAAATATTATGAAAAAACCAAACATAAATCTTGGAAAAGAAGGAGACATTCAAGGAACTTCAAAACACAGTGAAAAGCCTTAAAAATAGAATCAATCAAGCAGAGGAGAGAATATCAGAGCTTGAAGATAATGCCTATGTGCTAAACAAATCAGATGAAGAAAAAGAACAGAGAAACAAGAGACAAGAGTATAATATAAAGAAATGTGGGAGTATGTAAAGAAATCAAATATAAGATTTATAAGCATCCCAGAGAGGGAAGAAGAAAATACAGAAGGGCTGGAAAATCCATTTCTTGGAATACTGGAGGAAAATATGCCTGGCCTGGCCAAAAACCTAGATATCCAGGTACAAGAAGCACACAAAACTCCTGGGAGACTCAACATGAAGAGGCAACCACCACATCACATAGTTATTAGACTGGCCAAATAAACATGAAAGAGGAAATACTTCACACAGTAAGAGGAAAACAACAGATAACCTACAAAGGAAAACCTATCAGACTAACTGCAGACTTCTCAAATGAAACCCTACAAGCCAGAAGGGACTGGGGATCCATCCTCAATTTTCTTAAATGGAATAATGGCCAACCTAGAATTCTTTACCTGGCAAAACTGAGCTTCACCTATGAGGGAGAAATAAAGACTGCCTCAGACAAGCAATCACTGATGGAATTTCTGAAGACCGGACCTGCTCTGCAGGAAGTACTCAGACCTACATTATACACTGAACAGCTCCCACCAAATTAAAAATACTCAAGAGTTAAATCCCAGAAGACAGATTCCACAAAGGTTCAAGAAGTAAAATAAAACAATAAGAACTTATCCAACAATATGCAAAGAAATCTACCCCAAGTATCAATCCTCTCAATAAATGTGAATGGCTTGAATTGTCCTTTGAAGAGATATAGAGTGGCTGAGTGCATAAAACATTATAAGCCAAATATCTGCTGTTTCCAGGAAATGCATCTAACCCGCAAAGATGCTTTCAGACTCAAGGTCAAGGGCTGGAAAACAAACTTTCAGGCAAATAGAAACCAAAAGAGAGAGGGGGTAGTGATTCTGATTTCAGACATCATAAATTTTAAAAAAGCAAAAGTAAAGAAAGACAAAGATGGTCACTATATAATGGTGAAAGGAAAAATCCAACAAGAAGACTTAACAATTCTTAATATCTATGCATCCAACACAGGAGCACACAGATATGTAAAGCAAACCCTGTATGAACTAAATAGTATGATAAACAGTAATGCCATGGTAGCAGGGGATTTCAACACCCCACTGTCTGAATTGGACAGATCCTCCAAACAAAAAATAAGCAAAGAAATAATGAACTTAAACAGAGCTCTGGAACAAATGGGTCTAACACACAACTATAGAACATCCCACCCAAATAAAGCTGAATATACATTCTTCTCATCAACTCATGCAACTGTCTCCAAAAAAGACCACATCCAAGGCCAAAAGTTAAACTTCAACAAATTTAAAAAAATAGAAATTGTGCCATGTATCTTCTCAGACCATAGTGGTATAAAACTAGACATCAATTCCAACAGAAATACTCACTGCTTCACAAAGTCATGCAAATTAAATAATCTATTGCTAAATAACTCCTGGATGAAGGAAGACATTCAGATGGAGATCAAAAATTCTTTGCATTAAATGATAACAGGGACACAAGGTATCAAAACCTGTGGGATACAGCAAAAGCATTTCCTGAGAGGAAAACTAATAGCATTAAATGTTCACATCCAAAAGACAGAAAACTCACAAATCAACAAACTAATAAACTGTCTCAAGGAACTGGAAAAGGAAGACCAAATTAATTCTAAACCTAGCACAAGAAAGGAAAGAACTAAGATTAGAGCAGAACTAAATGAAATTGAGAACAAAAAAACTATACAGAACATCAATAAAACAAAAAGCTGGTTTTTCAAAAAGATAAACAAAATTGATAGCCTTCTTGCTAGATTGATAAGAACTGGAAAGAAAAGGACTTTAATAAATTCAATCAGAAATGAAAAAGGAGAAGTCACTACAGACATCAGGGAAATACAAAACCTTATCTTTGAACACTATAAAAATCTATATGTCCAAAAAGTACAAAATGTGGAGGAAATGCACATATTCTTGGAAACATGCAATCTCACTAAGCTCAATCAGGAGGAAATAGAACTCCTGAACAGACCAATATCAAGCATAGAAATTGGAGCAGCAATTAAAAATCTTCCAGAAAAAAAGTCCCAGATCAGATGGATTCACACTTGATTTTTACCAAACATATAAAGCAGAACGCATACCTATACTGCAGAAATTATTCCAAAACATTGACAAGGATGGTATCCTCAGCAACTCATTCTACAAAGCCAATATCACCTTGATACCAAAGCCAGGAAAGGATGTAGGAAAAAAAGAAAACTACAGCCCAATATCCCTCATCAATATAGATGCAAAAATCCTCAAAAAAATTTTAGCAAACGGAATCCAACGGCACATCAAAAAAATAATTTACCATGACCAATTGGGCTTTATCCCAGGGATGCAAGGCTGGCACATCATACACAAATCTATAAATGTATTTCACCTCATAAATAAAAGCAAGAATGAAGATCTTATGATTCTCTCAATAGATGCAGAAAAAGCATTTGATAAAATCCAGCACACTTTTATGATAAAAACCATCAACAAAATAGGCATTGATGAGACATTCCTAAAAATTATTAAGGCGACATATGACAGACCAACAGCCAATATTATATTGAATGGGGAAAAATTGAAAGCATTCCTGCTTAGCACTGGAACCAGACAAGGTTGCCCACTATACCCACTTCTATTCAGAATAGTGCTGGAAGTCCTTTCCAGAGCAATCAGACAAGAGAAGGGAGTTAATGCTGTCCGAATGGGGCAGAAGATGTCAAACTCTGACTTCTTGCTGATGATATGCTATTATACCTAGAAAATCCCAAGGACTCAGCCAAGAGACTCCTGGAATTGATAAACGAATTCAGTAAAGTTTCAGGATACAAAATTAATGCACACAAATCAGTCCCATTTATACACATCAATAACAGTCTAGTCAAAAATCAAATCAAGGACACAACACCTTTCACAATAGCATCAAAGCAATTTAAATATTTAGGAATATATTTAATGAAGGATGTGAGAGATACTTATAGGGAGAACTACAAAGCTCTGAGGAAAGAAATTGTAGATGAGGTTCACAGATGGAAATCCCTACCATGCTCCTGGATTGGTAGAATCAATATTGTTAAAATTTCCATTCTACCTAAAGTGATCTACAGAATTAATGCAATCCCTATTAAAATTCCACCATCATTCTTTACAGATTTATGAAAAATAATTCTATGCTTCATCTGGAACCAGACCTTGTATAAGCAAAGCAATCTTTAACAAAAAGAAATAATTGGGAGACATCAGTCTGCCAGACTTCAATCTTTACTATAAAGCTATCGTAAAAAAGACAGCATGGTACTGGCACAAGAACAAAGATATAGACCTTTGGAATCGGATGGGGATTCCAGATATAAAACCATCTTCATATTGTCATCTAATCTTAGACAAAGCAGACAAATACATACATTGGGAAAAAGAATCTCTATTCAATAAGTGGTACTGGGAAAACTGGATATCCACATGCAGAAGACTGAAACTGGATCCCCACCTCTCACCTCCCACAAAAATCAACTCCTGATGCATAACAGACTTAAATCTAAGGTGTGAAATCTTAAAAATTATGGAAAAAAATGTGGGGAAGACTCTTGTAGACATTGGCCTAGGTCAAGAATTTATGAAGAAGACCCCCAAAGCAATCACAGCAGCAACAAAATAAACAAATGGGATCTGATCAAATTAAAAAGCTTCTGCACAGCCAAAGAAACTGTCCCTAGAGTGAATAGACAACCTACAGAACTGCAGAAAATATTTGCTTTCTACACATCCAATAAAGGGCTGATAACAAGAATCTATATTGAACTCTAGAAAATCAACAAGAAAAAATCAAACCACCCCATCAATAAATGGGCAAAGGACATGAACAGAAACTTTTTCAAAGAAGACAGAATAATGGCCAGCAAACATAAAAAAGTGCTCAACATCTCTAATCATTAGGGAAATGCAAATCAATGCTACAATGAAATATCACCTAACTCCATTGAGAATGGCCTCTATCAAAAAGTCCCAAAATAACAAATGCTGGTATGGATGTGGAGAGATTGGAACACTCTTACACTGCTAGTGGGACTGCAAATTAGTACAACCCCTGTGGAAAGTAATTTGGAGATACCTGAAAGAGCTAAAAAGAGAAATACCATATGATCCAGCAATCCCACTCGTAAGCATCTAACCAAAGGAAAAAAAGACATTCTCTCTATATAAAGACATCTGCATTTGAATGTTTATAGCAGAACAATTCACAATTGCAAAGATGTGGAAACAACCCAAATGCCCATCAATGCATGAGTGGATTAATAAAATATGGTATATGTATACCATGGAATACTACCCACCTACAAAAAACAATGGTGATCTAGCACCTCTTATGTTATCCTGAATAGAGATTGAGACTATCCTTCAATGTGAAGTGTCATAAGGATGGAAAAACATGCACCACATGTATTTGCCATCAAACTGGTATTAGTTGATCAACACTATGGTGCTGACATGGTTGTAATACTCACTGGGTGCTGGTCAGGTAGGGGTTGTGGGGGTGGGGGTAGAGTAGGTGGAGTGGGTAAGCCCACAGCTAATGGAAATGGGGCACACTGTCTGGGGAAAGGACATGCTTGTGGCCCTGGTTTGAGCGAGGCATATGCATTTCATGTAACCAAAATGTTTGTAGCCCCATAATATCCTAAATTTAAAATAAACTTGACTATAAAGACAAAACACATAAATTACATAAATCCAAATAAATAATTACATAAATATTATGTGTGTATATATATATTTGAATACCATATATATTATTACTATATATGTGTATATATACACATACATGTATATGCATACAGATAGTATCTCAGGTTCATGAAAGAAAAATTTAAAATTTTCTTATAGTTTTATGGCTTCATTGCATTACTACATAAATATGTTTTTAGTTAAATCCTAATTTTATACAAAAGCCTGATTTCCAGATTCCGTTTCATTTCCAGACATACTTAAATTGGTTATTGGGCCAAGCTAATGGCATATTTGCAATTTTCCTTTGAAGAAAATGATGTTAAACTATGAATAGATTTAAGGAATGTAGTAAACTAGTATTAACTGTCTTTGTGTAGGAAGACTCAGCTAATTAAGGCATTTGTGAAGGTCACTAACACAGATTTCAAGTTGATATGAAAATATAGATATGCAGTACTGACAATGTTCATCATTTCTTTAGAAACATAAAATATAAACTTATAAAACCTCCATGGTCAATAACAAATAATACGTACTTTTGAAAAATCAGGTTTCCCAAAGACACTTTTGCATTATTTCTTCATTATATGAGCTTCACCTCATAGACCCCTTTCAATGGAGAGAATATAACCACGTTTTCCAAAGTCATATTTTAGCATGCTATAACCAAATTGCAAAATATTGAAACTGCTAAAAATAATGATAGTCCCTGTTTAATTGTTAATAAACTGAATTATCTTGGCTTCTTTGAAGATAAAACAGTAATTAAGGTTTGTATTACATCAACAATTAGTATTTTTGGAATAGTGTAGTCCTGCCAGATATACTAATTTTACAGAATTTTCTATCATTCTAAATTAAAAATTTAATCTTTGTGATTCTTAGTTAGAGTGAAAAGAAAGAAAATATTTTTTTATACTACACATTAACCCCTAACTAGTGTAAACACTAGATTGTCAATCCCCTTGTTCAATTTTACTTGGAGAAGCACAAATATCTTCTTGCATTTGTTCAATCCACACATTGCAGGTGACTAAGGGGAAGCAGAAGCCAAACCCAGCTACATCACTGGGCTCTGATGATTGTGAGTCAGTTTCGGTGATGCAAACCCTTTCAGAAGTTTATATTTTGCTCAGGAACATTGACATAATTCAGCTAGTACATGGTATCAGTGGTATTATGGGTTAGGTGATAACCTGAGCTAGTCTAATTAATTTGAGAAAAACAATGTATTTCATTGTTAGGGTTGTTTTTTTCTCTCTCTATGGATGTGAACAAATACCCATTCATCTTGGTAATATCTACTGCCTGGTTGAACCATTAGGGAAATCATCTTGGGGCCTAACTTATAAAGAGAATTAGAGCCAAAAGAATCACACAGAAATGGTTCGAAATACTTTTTCCTGAAATTTGGCTTCTTGCAGCTGAAAAAAATTCGGACACTCATATATTCTCACAGTGTTATTATTACTCCCATAGGGGGCTGATAGGGAGAGTGTGGTTACTAAGGTGATTTATTTCCTTATCAGAATGGGTGAAAAAGCAATATCCACATGCTCCAATGGCCATTCCCAGTATCGGAAGCTCTCAAATAACTTTGGGCTGGAAATGGATATGTCTTTGTCATAAATGGACAGCTGTTATCAATAAAAGAATAGATATTTCTTACAATTTTGTAACTGGAATGAAAACTAGAGAGTATAAAGTCTATCCTTTCTCAATTATGAAAGTGAACGTGTCTTTTTGTCATTAAAAATAAAGAAGTGAAACATGTTTATCAGGTAAAAAAAAAGAATGGTTAACAAAATAGAGATAGATGGGACTTACTTAAAATGATACAAGCTATATATGACAAACCTACAGCAAACATCTTACTGAATGGGGAAAAATTGAAAGCATTTACGCTTAGAACTGGAACCAGACAATACTGTCCTCTATCGCCACTTCTAGTCAACATAGTGCTGGAAGTCCTAGCCAGAGCAGTCAGACAAGAGAAGGAAACCAAGGACATCCAAATGGGGTCAGAAGACGTCAAACTAACACTCTCTGCTGATGATATGATCTAATATCTAGAAAACCTCAAAGATTCTGCTATGAGACTACTGGAATTGATTAAAAAATTCAGTAAAATCTCAGGTTACAACATCAAAATACAGAAATCAGTAGCATTCTTTTATGTCAACAACAGTCAAACTGAGAACAAAATCAAATACTCAATACCCCTGACAATAGCAACAAAGAAAATGAAATGCCTGGGAATACATTTAACTAAGGAGGTATAAGACCTCTACAGGGAAAACTATGAAACACTGAGGAAGGAAATACCAGAGGACATAAGCAGGCAGAAAACCATACCATGCTCATGAATTGGCAGAATCAACATTGTTAAAATGTCTATACTACCCAAAGTGATCTACAGATTCAGTGCAATCCCTATTAAAATACCAACATCATTTTTCACAGATCTAGAAAAAATAATTCTATGCTTTGTATGGAACAAGAGAAGACTCGGTATAGCAAAAGCAAAACAAACCAAAAAGACCAAATTGGGGGGTATCAATTTACCAGACTTCAAGCTATACTACAAGGCTATAATAACTAAAAGCGCATGGTACTGGCACAAGACAGGGACACAGACCAATGGAATGAAACTGAGAACCCAGATATAAAACCATACTCATATAGCCATCTAATCTTTTACAAAGTAGACAAAAACATACACTGGGGAAAAGAATTCTTATTCAATAAATGGTGCTGGGAAAACTGGATAGCCACATGTAGAAGACTCAATCAGTATCCACACCTCTCACCTCTCACAAAAATCAACTCACACTGGGTAACAGATTGAAACCTAAGCAGTGAAACTATTAAAATTCTACAGGAAAATGTTGGAAATATTCTTCTAGACATTGGCCTAGACAAAGAATTTATGAAGAAGACCCCAAAGGCATTCACAGCAACAACCAAAATAAATAAATGGGACCTGATCAAATTAAAAAGCTTTCGCACAGCCAAAGAAACTGTCCCAAGAGAAAACAGACAACCGACAGAATGGGAGAAAATTTTTGCATGCTACAAATCTGATACAGGGCTGATAATTAGAATCTACTTAGAACTCAGGAAAGTCAACAAGAAAAAAATCAAACGACCCTATCAAAAAGTGAGAAAAAGATATGAACAGAAACTTTTCAGAAGAAGACAGAATAATGGCCAAATGACATATGAAAAAATGCTCGACATCTCTAATCATCAGGGACTGCAAATCAAAATCACAATGAGATATCGTTTTTCCCCAGTGAGAATGGCCTTTATCAAAAAGTCCCAAAACAATAAATGTTGGCGTGGATGTGGAGAGATAGGAACACTCATACACTGCTGGTGGGACTGCAAACTAGTGCAACCTCTGTGGAAAGGAATATAGAGATACCTTAAAGAGAAACAATTAGAAGTACCATTCCATCCAGCAATCCCATTACTGGGCATCTACCCCAAAAAACAAATGATATTCTATAAGAAAGACACCTGCACCCGAATGTTTACAGCAGCACAATTCACAATTGCAAAGATGTGGAAATAACCCAAGTGTCCATTGATACATGAGTGGATTAATAAAATGTGGTATATGTATACCATGGAGTACTATTCAGCTTTAAGAAACAATGGTGATATAGCACCTCTTGTATACTCCTGGATAGAGCTGGAATGCATTCTACTAAGTGAGGTATCCCAAGAATTGGAAAGACAAGCACCACATGTACTCACCATCAAATTGGTATTAACTGATCAACACATAAGTGCACATATAAGAGTAACATCTATTGGACGTTGGGCAGGGAGGAGAGGGGAGGGGGCAGGGGGAGGGGGGAGGATGAAGGAGGGGACGGGTACATGCATACACAAAGAGTGCAATGCGCACCACCTGAAGGATGGACATATTTGAAACTCGGACTTAGCGGGGGAGGGGGGGCAAAGGCAACATACATAATCTAAACATCTGTACCCCCATAATATGCTGAAATTAAAAAAAAAAAAAAAGAAACAATGGTGATATAGCACTTCTTGTATTCTCCTGGAGAGCATTGGAACACATTCTACTAAGTGAGGTATCCCAAGAATGGAAAAAGAAGCACCACATGTACTCACCATCATATTGGTATTAACTGATCAACACTTAAGTGCACATACAAGAATAACATCTATTGGATGTTGGGCAGGGGGAGCGGGGAGGAGGGGACAGGTATATGCATACACAAAGAGTGCAATGCGCACCATCCAAGGGATGGACATGCTTGAAGCTCGGACTTGGGGGAGAGGGGGTACAAGGGCTACATACATAACCTAAACATCTGTACCCCCATAATATGCTGAAATAAAAAAAAATAGATACAGCATATTAAACAAATAATCCAGTCATTGGCTAATTTCTTACCAGACTATGTAGAACTTTAAAGCAGAAAACTTACCATTAGGTTGGCTTGTGTGTTTTACTATCCTATGCTGAGGCGAAATGATTCACAAAAATTCAGTATGTATGAATTTAAGATCTTTGTGTTCAATTATCCAAGCAGTTACTGAGCACCCCGGTTCTAGGCACCGGGGTTACAACAGTGGACAAAACACAAAGCCCCTCCTCTCTAGCAGCTGCTTTTTAAAAGTTGAGGTCTATGTACACGCCGGCTCATCACAAACACACATGTAATCACTCCTTTCTCTGGGATGTTGTTTCTCCCACTTATAACTGTACAAGTTCTCCCAAGACGCAGTTCCAGCATTACTTCTTTGGGAATTCTTTCCAAACCCTCCTCCCCAAGTGCTGTATTGGCCAGGCTCTCCGTGTGAAGCACTGTTCCCTGTGTCTCCAGTATACCTCTCAGAATCCTTGGTTGTTCCCAGGAGACTGCACGCTCCTGAAGGTCGGGACACCCTCTTATTCACGTTAATATTCTCTGTGTCCAGCAGAGTGACCATGTGCTGCATCTAGGGCAGTGGTTCTCAAACTTTAGCACATCAGAAACATCTAGAGGGCTTATTAAAACATACATTGCTTGGCCCCACCCCCGGAGTTTCTGATTCAGAATGCCTGGGAGAGTGATGGCAGTGGGGGAGAGTGGTAATAATTTGCATTTCTAACCAGGTCCCAGATGCTGTGGCTGAGTTGGGGTTCACACTTTGAGAACCATTAATCTAGGACATCGTTGGTGTCAACAAATATGTGTCAGTTAGTGAATGACTACAATACATGGATAGAAAAAGCTTGTCAGTGTTTTCTTTCCATCCTTCTAACTTCATTCACTCAAGTTACAAAGCCCTACTTAGTTCACAGACCCAAGAAACGATCCTTAGCCCGGCCTCCCACCCAGTTGTCTCCTATGACTACGACGGCAATGTTTACTGTGCGCGTTTATGCGCAGCCTCACACGCTGAATGCCTGGTGGATAACTGAATCCCCACAGCAACCCTTGAGGTGGCCTTATCATTACTCCCACTTTCATATGAGGCAACAGTGGCACAGAGCAGTTAAATACCTTGCACAGAGAGGTCACCAGAGCCTAGAAAGTAACAGAGCCAGGATCTAAACCCAGAAGTGCAGCTCCAAAGCCCTCGGCCTTAATCCTTACCCTCTATTGCCTACTCACCGCAGACAGTACAGAGCACTGACTGAGGAGCGGCGGAAGTAGGAGCCAAAGCGGGGCTCCCCTTTTTTGCCTCTGTGAGAGAAAGCGAGGGTGTAGGGGCGGGGCTGCGCGGAGATGGGGAACTGGAGGGCGGGCAGGAGCAAGAAGAGGGAGGAAAAATAAGAGAGAAAGAGTGGGGTGCGGGGCTTGGTAAGAATGGTTCGCAGGTGCAGCCTTCCTCAGCTGGGGTTCCGGATTTGAACCACAGGATACAGAGAGTTACTGGGT
Source organism: Avahi laniger (assembly GCA_963575035.1). Taxonomy (NCBI): domain Eukaryota; kingdom Metazoa; phylum Chordata; class Mammalia; order Primates; family Indriidae; genus Avahi; species Avahi laniger. The sequence continues at coordinate 3,413 of CAUYSK010041666.1, read as the reverse complement.
GACTATTTTCTCAGCTCTCTCAAGGATGGTACAGAACTAGTGCCAGAGTCGATGCATTAGAGTCAAGTTAATTCAGTTCACACAATGGATGTGAATTAAGGACGTTAGGGCTTAAATTCTCTAAACTGGCAGAGAAAGGCTGAGTGGAGGCAGGATTGATTGCTATCAATCCATTCATAGAAACTAATTCATTTGGAAAGAATCTGGGGGTCCAGCTGGTAAGATATTATGGGGAAAAACTAGACTCAGAAAGACAAGTAAGTAACAATTCTTGACGAAGAGCCATTGGCTGTCTGTGGAATCACAGCTATCAACCTACAGTTAGAAAACAGATGGTGCATTTTAAATCACTCCTGTAAGTGAGCTGACCTGTAAATTGTCATTAATGCACCAGTTCTTCACTTGCTCTGCTGTGTAATCAGCCTTTTATCTCCTATCAGAGAAATCCATTAGCCACAGGCGTCTCCACTATTTGTGTCTCTTCTCAGCTATTAAAACATTATTGTATTAAATAATTCACCCTTGATGATTGGTCCTTGCTTTCATTAGCCCTACATTCAGGGAAAAATAAGAATAGATTTTTATAGTTTATACGTAGATGATGAATGTTAAATCTTTTTTTTTTTTTACTAGAAAATCGGGAAGCAACAGCTTCAGAGGTAGAGGAGGATTTGTTCCCTTCCTGTCCAACTTCACAGAGCCCAGCCCTGGAGGAAAGGAGAGGGAGGAAGGGACTTTCTTACTATTGTATCTAACTTTCTTGTACCCACACAGATATGCTCATAAATACCCATAGATCTTTCCTGACACGAAGACAAGCATTTAGACAGAAGGGAGAGTCTCCCCAGACCCCAATCCCTAAAACTTTTCCAGAATTCTATCTTTCCCCACCAACTATAGTTCAGTCTTTCTCTCATTCCCGGCTGCCCCTTCTCTCACAGAGATATATGCAAACTAAACTGATTACTTACACAAAATTGCTGAGTAAAACGTATATCAGTTGACAGACTCAATGTAAAAATGACTGATTTTTATCAAACTTAGAAAGATGCTAGTTGAACAGCCATATGCATTCAGTTGCATGCATCAAACTAAAATTGTGTTACTGCATGGAAAGTATATAATTAGTAGAGGAAATGATCTTTTTATATCTAAATGTATGGTCTTTTTCCTTCTCTGAGAAATAAAAAAACAAAATAAGCTTTAGAAGATTTTTTAAAGACAAAAATTATGTAAGACATGGCTTCACCTTTCTTTTTGTTTATATGCTAGTTTATCTTTCTTTTTTCAGTTTTACTGAGGTAAAATTGACAAATAAAAATTGTATATATTCAAGGTATAGAATGTGATGGTTTGATATATGTATACATTGTGATATGATTACCACAATCAATTTAACATAACATATCCACCATTAATTTAACTTAACATATCCACCATTTTACATAGTTACCTTTTTGTGTGGGTGGCAAGAATATTTAAAATCGACTCAGTAAACTTTAATTATGCAATACATTAACTATAGTCACTATGCTGTACACATTAGTTGTCCCAAACTTATGCATCTTACAAGTTTGTGTCCTTTGACCAACGTCTCTCCATTTCCCCAACCTCCGGACCCCTGGTAGCCACCCTGCTACCCTCTGTTTTGAGTTTGACTTTTTAGATTTCCAATGTGAGTGAGACCATGTGGTATTTGTCTCTGTCTGGCTTATTTCATTTAGCATAGTGTCCTCCAGGTTCATCCATGTTATGTGCTAGTTTAAAATGTAAGATGAAAAGGTTACCCTCTAATAATTTTGATGGAAACTTAATGTGCGCAATCATGTTTCTGGTTACTCAGACCACTGAGACTGTTTAGTGAAATGTGACAAAATGAACTGTGAACTATAAATTGGCTTATCTAACCCAAAGAGGAAAGCTGTGGGGAGAGGGACTTCTAAGACAGGCAGGGCTGGAGGCAGAGATACTCGGAGGCATCTAGGAACAAACTTTGCCCCCTATTTTCCAACCAAAAGATTTGGTCTTGTCAATATTGAGTTTGGTTCAGGAACCAAGGAGTCTGCTATGGTGGAATATTCTCTTCAGCAGAATAAATGCTGAGTTCCTCCAGGTTGGGTATAACAGTCAAGGGTGTGGCCGGGAATCAGTGTCTTTCCGACTGGGCTGGACCCTACCTGCTCAGGGAGCACCGTAGTGGTGGGCGCTGGAGAGAGAACCAAAGGGCAAGGGGAAAGCCTGGCTAAGGTAGTGCTGCCCCAAGAGCATTTTGTGTCTCCACCTCACTTCAGTTAAGTCTGAGAAGTCCCAGACCAGCAGTGGCATTGGCCTCTCTGGGTCAGTGGTCCTTAATGGCGGAGGGAGTTTATCAATGTTGCCTCCATCACCTCTAGAGTATCTGAACACTGCCTACCAGAGTGCTCCCCCTACCTTAGCCAGAAGATAAACTACTCTCAGCTTCAGAGATTTGTCTTCACTTGCTTTAGAACAAACACTACTGTGCACGAGATGGAGAAATTGGCTCAGTGTGAAGCTAGTGGGCAATCAAATGGCTAATTTCTTTTCAAGTGCTTTATGTTTTATTATCATTTTATACATCTCATATGTGTGACCATTAATTACACAACCATAATTGGAAACAAACCATTAAAAATGGAGTATTGTACATGACACTAATAGCTGTATTCATTGTTTTTGTTTATAGTGAGATCAAAAGTTGAAGCATGTTCTATCGCAGGCAGCCAATTACTGGGGAAACTAACTATCGCTGACTTGAAAGCTGCCCCCGATCTCTTTCTCTGACCTGGACCTCTCTTTCCTATGAACCCCTACTAAATTCAGTTTGAATTGCACAGTTTAGCAGTTGATTTTTCCCCTAAATTTCTTCCATAGTCTTCATTCCTGTTTGCACAAATAAGTTTTACATTTCTTCAAGGCAATTATGCCTTTGTCTTTTTTGTCTTATATATCTTACCTAGGATATAAATGTTCAGGAAAAAGTAATTGCATGCTGATAATACATCTTAAACTGTGTCTCCTGAGAGGCCTGCTTTGTAAGCAGGATCTGGAAAGAACATTCAAGAGGAGGCGGACTCAGGCGGAAAGTGCCTTGTGTTCTTTACGAGTTGTGCAGGCCCAGTCAAGTTATGAAACCTCTCTGAACTTAAGTTTTCTCATATAAGTGAGGATAATACCTACCTCTAAAGGCTGTCATGCTTGTTACATGGGATTATGTATAAAATATACCTAATAGCTACTCAATAAAAATTATTCTACCCTGGAAACCAAGGTTTCTTAAGCGGTGTTGTGAGAATTCAAACATATTAAATTTAAGAACTGATGAAATTGGAAACTGACAGAAGAGACAGATCAATGGAACATACAGTTAGCTTAGAAACAGAGCCTGGGCCGGG
>CAUYSK010041661.1:0-11769 GCA_963575035.1 Avahi laniger | reverse complement strand
CATCACCCTAGGGCAGGATTCAGTCAGATCATGCCTCATGGCGTTGCCTCTTTATAAGATCCAATCAGATGATGTCTCATTACCCTCCTCTTATAAAACCAGCCCAGTCCTCTTGTTTGGTGACATACTGTTTTGGGAACTATCCCCAGTGTGCTCCTTACTTGTGCCAAGTAATTAAAAAACCCTTGCTAAAATCGATTTGGCTTTGTCTATTGACTTGATATCTGCCAAGCCAACGAACTCCTCCACTGGGGAAGCAACAGTTTCATTCAGCATAATGTTTCTGAGAATTATGCATGTTGCTGCTTGTTAACAGTAATCTGTTCGTTTTTATGCTGACTAGCATTCCATGGTGTAGATATAGCACTTTTTTTTTTTTTTTAAATTCATTCCTCTGTTGGTAGACATTTGGGTTGTATCAAGTTTTGGGCTTTTGTGAATAAAACTGCTATGAATATTCTCATAGAAGGCTTTTTTAGATCTAGGTTTTCATTTCTCTCATTTTTCAAACAAATACTTGGGAGTGGAATTGTTGGGTCATAGAGTAGATATATGTTTAACTTTATAAGAAACCAACAGTGTTTTTTTTAAAGTGGTTGTATCATTTTATACTCTCAATAGCCATGTTCTAGTTGCTCCACATTCTCTCTAACAGCTGGTGGTGTTAACTTGTAATCCAGAACGAGTAAAAGGTACAGTGGTATTCTAGTGTGGTCTCTATTTTATGCCTGCAATCCCTGGTTTTCAGTAATCTCAGTCTAAATCAAATTAAACCTGGAAAGACTCAGTGGGTACCAACCATGTACAAGGCCTTACACTGACTTCTTGGGAATAGTAGATAAAATGTAGGTTCTATATACATTTTAACAGCTGTTTGATTCTAATTAAGCAATAGCTACTCTCTTTGGTTCCTATGTAGAGGTTACATACTGTAATTTGGATGAGGACAAAGATAGTCCGATTTACTGACTCTGCTATGAGAAGAAAGTGATGCCCTTTTTATCACTAAGTGTACTAGGCTGGGACAATGTAGGGATGGAGCAGAAATTAACAGTATTTCAAAATCTTCATTAAAAATATATAGCATATATTGGATATTGTCAAAGTGGAAGACAGCATTGGGCTCAGAAAACCCTTGTTATAACAATGAATGAGCACGTGAATACAGGTAAATTGGTAAACTTCTCCGGGTCTTAGATTAATCATCTCTACAAGGAAGAATTACAGCAGATGATCTTTGAGCTAATTTTCTTTTCTGGTGGGCTATGAATCTTTAAAAAAATAGTCTTTGAGGTATGTATGCATATGTAAATGCAATATCATGTCTATTATAGACAATATTTAATGTATTCTGAAGTAGACAGGAGCAGCAAATCCTTCATAATCTCTCCATCAACAGTATCTTTTGTAGTTAATATTATAAAGTATTTCCTTACAGTATTTGTTTATATCTTTCAAACATACACAATCATAAATTTTAATTTTAATAATGAAAATTACAATCATGAAGAAAACTACAGAAAACAATATAAACATGCCTATTATATATTCACTTCCATATATGTGTTAGTATTTTTCAAATATCCTTATAATCTTTATTTAAAAAAATAAAATATTAAAGGTAAACTATTTACATATACATTAATTTAATTTACAGATAAAACTATCTCTGTTCTTCCCAGAGGTAACCAAAATCCTGACATCAGTGTGAATTAATAATTTGCATGTTGTTTATCCTTTTTCACAGGTACATATTGACAAATACATACATACATAATAAAAGTAATATTATTTTTGTATTATAAAATGTAAATATAAATTTTTTCACCCTGTTTTTAACCACCCATAATTATCATTGTAATTTTTATAGTCTATTTGGGTTCACTTGTGAGTTTACCATTTTCTTGGCTTAGAATTCTTTCATGCACCTTACTCCTTCCTCTGTGTTCAACTTTCTTCTTAATGTGCATCCTTTAGTAGCTTTTACAGAAAGGTATGTGAGTTGCAGACTTTTTTTTCTGAAAATGGTAGGTATTTTCTTAAATGATAGTGAAGCTGGTATAAAACTCTATTGATAATTTTTTATCCAGGTTTTGAAGACTTATTATTATTCCATTGTCTTCTGACCTAAATTCTTGGTATTGAGAAGCCTACTGTCTATGTAATACTTATTTCTTTCTAGGAAAACAGTTCTTTTTGAGTGTATTTTATACTTTTTCTGTTTGTCTTTGGTTTTCTGCAATGCTGATGTGTGGCTTAATTTTAAATATAAGTCCTTCTTGTGACTTATTTTTTTTTTAACTTCAAATCATGACTTTTATAAATTTTGATAAATGCTCAGCCATTACCTTTCAAATGTTGACTCCTTGTAGAGCTCTTATTGTACATAACATGTCTTAGGTATTCTCCATCCTTCATGACTCTTCATGCGCCTTTTATATTACTATGTTTTTTATGCCTTTTCCATTGTTAATTTTTCATACTGTTGCTCTTACTGTTTTATATCTGCTTTTATTTCTTTTGTCATTTAAATGTAGTTTTCTTAAATTTTCAAAATTTTTCTACTCTCTCAAGTTCTCATAGGGCTAGTTGTCCTGTTTGGACAGTGCTAGTTGACCCACTGACTCTCACTCATGATGGATCATTTATTTCCTTGTATGTTTTCTAAGTCTGAAAATTGTGAACTCAATTCCAGAATTTTTTTTCCTTCTGTAGAAATTCCATGTGGTAGTTTCACATTTCCGCTTGCCACATACACCAGAGATAACACTGCTCTGTAATCAATTATTAAGTTAATTTACTTCTGCATGACTTTCAATCACATAAATTTGTGTTTCAAACTCATGGTCCATTTGTGGTGTTTCTTTGCCTTAGGAACCCTTTTCTTTCCTCATGGAGTACTCTGTGTGGAACCAAGTCTTATTAATTTCTTCAGATCCAAGTCTTACTAATTTCTTGAGCAAGAAGTCCCATTTTCTTTTATGTAGAGGTATCAGTTCCAACTCCTTACTTTGAGTGGTTCAAGGTTCCAGATGGGCATTAAAACCCAAGACCCTAGCTATAGGGCCTGTCTGCGTATCAGTAATCCGAAGCTCAAAATTTAGTGGCTTAAAACATCAATGCTTCATTATTTCTCATGATTCTATTGGCTGGACTGGACTCAGGTGGGCAGTTTATCTGCTTGAGGTGGTATCCGCTGGGGCAGAACATCTGAAACGGTCTCTTCGTTTCTAGGACCTCTCTCTATGTGACCTCCTTCATTCTATAGGATAGTCTGACCTTCTTCCAAGGTGCCTGGAATCCAGGAACAAGTGTTATGAGAGTGCAAAAATGGAAGTTACAAAGCCTGTTAAAGCTCAACCTGTAAGTCACACTTAGTCTTCCATGTTTCTCCAGAACCAAAAATTCAGAGTCCATAATCATCTTTACTGACCTCAAAGACTTGTCAAAAAATACATTAGGAAAGTGTTCCATTGATTCATTTAGCCACCCTCCCATTCTTGCCATTTAGGGTGGCTCTGATGTTTTACAATTACAAATTACTCAACACTAAACACTCTTGTATTACGGCTTTCAACTCTGTAATTCCATTTCACTATATGTCTTTAATTTCCTTGAAGGTATGATTCGCACAACAAAGAAGGTTCCTTCTTCCTGTTGAACTACCAAATAATCTCTACAAACCAAACTATGTAAATAATTCTGTGGGAATCGATGAAGTTGCATGAGTCATGTGGCTTCTGTGACAACTGTGTTTAGAAACTCACTATTATTAATATTTAGGGAGCAGTGTGGTATCATCAAAGAATTTTAAATTGGGAGCATTTAAACTCCCATTTATTAGCCAACTAACCCTGTGCAAGTCATTTCTCCTTCCTGGAATTCAGTTTCTTTAATTTTTAACTTTAAAGTTAAAGTTTTGACTTTAACTTACTCATTTGGGTTAACATATAGGTTCATGTTTATTTTTAAGGAAAATATCATTTTGACATTAACCAAGGAAAACATATTTATCCTGATTATTTTATCTGGATAATGATCACACAGGAAAAATAATAGCGTCAGAGAAAAATGTAGACAGCAAGTCTACAGTTTGTTGGCAACGAAAGGGTAAAGGTAAGGAAACGCTGAGGAACTTGGATTTTGATTGTTTGGGTTTAGTCTCACTTCATTACTTTTTAATGGAAACTTCTCAGCCGTGTCATTTCTGCAGCTTAGCAGGATATTTTAAAAACATTTCTTCTTTAGAATACATTTCTTCTTTAAATACATTTCTTCTTTAAAAAAAAAAGAAATGTTTATAAGACCATGTTTGTATGAGTTTATATTTTTTAGCAGTCCTACGCTATACATGCATTACACAAATGCTATTATATTTGGTTTTAAATGATGTTCAAGACAATTATGGGAAGAACAGATGTGTTCTTTCACACATTCTGAAACTTCATTCTTCCATGATGCTGAAACTCAGAAGTTTAGTGCAATACGGCTTCCTAGGAGAACACAGAGAACTGTCAAGAACATTCAAGGGGTGCAGGCAGGTCTCGCGTGAGGCAACGTATCATTTACGCCTTACACTCAATGACCCATGATTTATTTATTCCATGTTTTTTTTGATATAACTAAATATTGTAAGCTAGGAGTTGGAATAGCTATAAGAGCAAGACTGACTGACTTCTAATTCTTTCACCAGCTTCAAGATGTGGCAAAGGGTTACAGACCAGTCATCATTCTAGATATACTTTAGCCTCCACTGGGAGGTTTAGCATGTTGGTCTGGAAAAACTTCTCAATGTGATCTGGTCCAGACATTTTATTTTTCTGGGAGTTCCCTGAGGCTCCCTCAACTTAGCAAGCCATTGTGCAGATGCACAGGTCCAGAGGTAGTGATGTGAGAGAAGAGGACCTAAGGCAGGTTTTTTTCTGTCCAAACACCCTCATATCCTTTTACATACTCTCCAGGGCAAAGATTTAGTGTTATGCTTAAAGACAGATAGATCAAGCAAATCAGCAGGTAGCTTCTGGAAAAGCAATGCTTCAGAATCAGCTTGGGGTTGCTGAAATAATTTGATCCCTTCAGGAGGCCAAGGAGTAAGATGGATGGAGAAATTTCTTCCTGATGTCAAACCTCAGAAATCCCCAGGGTACTGCATGATTTGAATATGCTGTGGCTTTTCTTTGCCCCTTCAAGATGGCAAGTTTCTAGGGGTAATCCTTCCTCTTGATAACTGTGTTATTTGGTTTAAAGATTTCAAAAGTTTAGCCGAAGCCATGCTGTGGGACTTGGTAAAACCAAGGGAAAATCCAATATGGCATTTGCAGACAGTTGCTATGGCTGGTGGATCAATTGAAAATTCCACCACAGGAATATCTTACCTATTAGAAGATCTTCTTGCTGACTCTCTGTCTGGTCGGTTACATGTTCAACCTGACTGTTCATTTCAACTGTAACCACAGAAGAAAACAAAGAAGTTAAATATTTATTAAAGGCAAACTTCTTAAACACATTTAAATAGCCTGTGATGTGATACTATCCTAATTTCCTATCTTATGCCTTTTTTCAGTTTTGTTTTCATTCATTCAAGATTTTTGGAATATTCTTGTAGATTTTTAATGGTGAGGGTCGGGGAGGGCAGAATGGCCACTTCAAGGAAATGTAGAAGCCAAAGTGTCATTTCATACCAGATTTTCGGGTTGGCAGTTTGGGTGTATTTATTACCATCCTTAGATAAATTCAAAGGCCTTAATATGTGTCCAAGAAAATAAGGACAGAAAAGAAAGCAAACCAGATCACTGACATGCAGAAAAGTAAGCAGCTCCCTCTAAAATGCCAAGAGGCCTGTTTGGTTTGCCATGTTTTCAATTTCAAAATTCAAAATAGACCTTGTAAACTTGCCAATGGGTATAGCAGACTACCATGAAGTAGGAAAACAAAACATCTAACCAAATCACATAGCCATGATAAAATGTGTACTTTTCGTTGACTGTGTTCTATGTGGACATTTGCATAAAAATAGAATGCATAATTACTGCCATTCTCCCAAAGTGGACTTGAGCAGGCATAGCATTCACTCTGAAAATTTTCAAGGGTCAGCAGGTTTAATTAGATTATTATTTTTAAAACATCAAAGTCCATGTTATAAGCTAAGAGACTGAATATACAAATAGACAATGGCTAGATCATATATATTAGGTTGGTAAATATAAAATGTCCAATTTCTAATCAAAAGTGTAGTTTATTATATCTCAAACAAGCAGGACAATTAATCAAAGTTTGTACCTAAACTACAGACACAGTGTGACCATCTTAATGGTCACTTGTATGTGCCAGCAGTGAAGAAGCCTGGAGAGTGAGTGGCTATGAAATCACAAAAGGTATTTTCCACAGCTTGTTGAGAATTGAATATTTTTCGTTGCAAGAAGTTGTCTAAAGCCGGGAAGGAAGTCGTAGTCAGTTGGTGCAAGGTCTGGTGAATGTGGTGGATGGCAGAGTTTCCAAGCCCAGCTTCTGTAGTTTGAGCAGTGTTGTTTATGCAACATGTGGTCGAGTGTTGTCTTACAAGAGGATTGGTCTGGCTCTATTGATCAATTTTGATGGCTTAATCACAAGCATCCTCAACATTTTGTCCATTTGATTGTAGTAGAAATCTGCTGTAATCGATTGACTCCAGGTTTCATGAAGCTGTAGTGGATAATACTAGTGCTGGACCACTAAATAGATACCATTAGCTTTTTTTGATGAGTATTAGGTTTTGCACTGTGTCTTGTACTTCATCTTTATCCAACCATTGTGCTGAATGCTTATGATTTTCAAGAAGAATCCGTTTTTCATTACGTATAACAATACGGTATAGAAATGGTTCACCTTTATGTCGTGACAGCAAAGAAAGACAAGCCTCGAGATGATTTCTTTTCTGATGCTCATTTAATTCATGCAGAACCATCTATCCAGCTTCAGATATCCAGCTTCTTTAATTCATGCAGAACCATCTATCCATGCTGATTTGTTTCCAATGGTCTAATATTGTTGGAATAGTAACATCAAAACTTGCTGCTGATTCACACACAGGTTGAGATGGATTTGCTTCCACTATAGCTTTCGGCTCATCATTATCCACCTTGGTGTCAGGTCGCCCATGTGGCTCATTTTCAAGATTAAAACTGCCAGAAGGGAACTTCTCAAACCACTGATGTACTGTGCATTCATTAGCCATATTCTTCCCCAACACTTTGTTGATATTTTGAGTTGTCTGCACTGCATTGGTTCCAAGATGGAACTCATATTCAAAAATAACACAAAGTTTTGACTTACACATGGTTTCACAAAAATTGCCCTAAAAATTTTTTTGAAAGATAATCACAAGTCAAATCATGTGTTTGAAAGAATGAGAATGTACCTTCACAGTAAAAGTAAAACAGGAAGTGTCAAAGTGAAATGTCAGAGATATCAAACTTAGTACCTAATGAAATTGGAAATTTCATACTTAATAACCTAACTCTCACTTAAAACCTCTGTAGCAACCAGCCTGAGCAATCAAACCACAACCTCTGAAGCAATCAGCTCAAAATGGTCAGAACTTGGGCAGTGGTTATCACTTTCCCTATATTTTTTTGTCCCTATTTCCAACATCGGACCAACTAGGGAAAGTCAAATATGCTCCCCAAACCATTCACTTAAGGTGCCCCCTTCTAATTAGCCACTTCCATCTTCCACATGCCAACAGTCTCCAATCAGAGGATGCTCAAAATCTTCTCTTTTACTGACCATAAAATTTTCCCACTCGCTTGCCTGCCTTCAGGTCTGCCAAACAAGTGATAATGGCCACCCTTGCTATAGTAACCTCTCAATATGTAATCTCTGTCCTCATTGAGGTGGTTTTCAATTATTTGTAGAAAACCAACAACCTAAATCACTTTTTTTTTCAAACATGAAAGCTCGATTAGTGTAAAAGAGTGGCAGATGCTGGCTTTCACACTCCAGAGAGGCTTGAAAGAGGAAATGACATTGTACGTCGTCTACCCAACTCTCTCCCAGTGAGGAAAGTTTTAAAACCAGGTTTCCTTGTTCTCACCTGCAAACTGTTCTAGCTTTCTCATGACGTGTGAACTTATTTGAAACCCCATATAAAAACTAGCCAGTTGCAGCCACTCTATCTATGTAAAGATAAGCATTCGTGCACTTTCGATCCAGGTCCACAAAGTTATTGTAAGTTCACCCATCTCAGTGTGGGATAAAATACAGGACAGCATTGCTTTTCTGTTTCTTCTTCCAACCAAGGGATATTGGTTCCAAAGTCTATTAATAAATGTTGTTATCCAAAGCATTCCATGATCAAATAAGTTTGGGAAAAGCAACTTTAAACTATGTTAAACAAATTCCTTCACCCCTGATACTTCTGAGAGCCTATAATCCTCTTCTGTGTACATCGAATCTTTAAGTGAAGACCAAAATTCAGTATTTCCCATATCTATTTCCCTTTTCTTCAAGGAGCATTTTGGGGCCTGGTATTGCTCAGAATATGCTTTGTTAAAGAACTATTAAGAACTGTGTTTATAGTGTCACAACCAGGCTGGGGCAGGTTTAGTTCAACTGATCATGACTAACATGTGGTAGCTTTTAATGGTTGGGTCTGGGGTTTAAAACATTATTCTCTTAGGCAGTGCATGTTCCTGTAAAAAGTCAGTTTGTGCAGTGGAAGCAGAAGGGCTTAGGATGAAGGGAGGCAATTTGGGTGATGGTAAGTCTATGGGAGAAAGGAATACCTGGTATAGGAAACTCTATTTAAAACTTCCAAATAATGTCCACCAATGGCTGAATATTTCCCAAAGGTCATTATCGACTCAAAGTAATTAGCTTTTTTCCTTTGGTTAAAATTACCCAAACAGCAAGATATTTAAACAGTTGATCAGTTGACCAATTCTGGTTCTCCTGAGCTCTATGGGCCAGTGATTTAAGTACTTATTAAATCATGTGTGCTCAATTGGTAGTTTTTCTAATTCAAGTAATGGTATTTCAAAAGGCTCTCGGCATCGTGCAGGGGAAGGAGGATATGATATTCTCGAGGCTCAGAATCTTTAGATGATTTCAAAATTAGATGTGAATTTAAGAAGGTTTCTGTCAATTTATTTTGATACAGTGAGGTGAAACGATGAAGGTGCGAGCATAATCGTAGCCCAAACTTGACCTAGGGTTCCCCTGAATGCCCAGGGGAGCAGGAATACCAGTAGAAGTAAGTACATTTTGCAGAAGTAAGTGAAGTTTCCATAAAGTTCACCAGGTAGATTTCAGTTTTGTTTAGCCTTGCAGTTATCTACTGTGGCCTCAGTATTGTGAGGTATGATTAAATCAAAGAATATGCTATTTTAAAATAGCTAGAGACAGTTAAAAAAAAAAAAAGACTATTAGTTTTTAGTAGAAAATGGTTTTTGAAATTTACCTTGTTTTAACCAGATATGTTGATTCATAGAACAGATAGCTCCCTTAATCCTAGATGACACATAGAAAATGTGCCAGATTTGTAGTTTGCATGAGTTCAAGTAGCTCAGAACCTTACCATCGGGACCTGGAGTATTTTCTACGTCACTGGAGCCTTCGCTTTTTCCAGGCACTCTAGGTGTATCCTCGCCTTGAGCTGAAAGAGGGAAAGACCACAGTTCCTGATTGATAGAGAATTACAACAGCCCAAGGGCCAATGGTTCTGTCACTCTCCACTACCCTCTTAAACTTGAAAATACTCCTGGGACTCAACTTCTCTTTGTAGAAAAGTTTAAAGGAGGAAATAGTGGGTTGAATTGCTTGAGTACTTTAGTGCTGTCTTTTAAGTTCTCTTTAATTTGTGAGATAATCACATATATGCATATATAATTTCTAAATTAGAAATCTGTAGCAGGAAAGCAGGAAAATTTGGTTTCATCAGGACAACCTACAATTTAAAGTTAGGAAAGTGTGTGTGTGTGTGTGTGTGATAGAGAGAGAGAGTGTGTTTATGTACTTATCCTTTGAAGAGGAAAAAAAAAGAAAACCTATTTTGCCTTAAGCATGCCTGAAAGATGAAAGATTAGTTCTTCTGGTAGTGAAGGTTTTGATTTAAGCACAAGTGAATGGCTTAGTTGCTTTCTTAGGAGACCTTCTCAGATGCTGCCACTTTGGATTACAAGGAAGCCAGTCTTTAACTGATTTCCTTAATGACTGTTCTATTTGCATAGCATCACATACATTTGCCCTGGTTGAAGCTTAATGTAGTAGTAAAGAGAACTGTGTTTGATATTGCAAGAAATTTTCCAAGTATTCAAAAGGACAATAATCTCTTTTTAGTTAAATATCTATTATGTTTTCACAACTTGAAGAGCAAGGACATTTGTAAATACAGATACAGATAAAGTGCTAGAAAACCCATAATTTTAAAGCTTTTATTATTTCTATACATTTTAAACAGAAGATTAAATTTATTTTTCTTGTGAATCCTTATTGTGCCTACAGTATGTGAAACTTAGTGTGCCTATTGGTAAGAATGAAGCAAGATGGGAAAGATCCAGTTTATGATCTCTTCAAAGGAAGAGATCTTCACAGGTGGAATTTATACTCCTGGTAGTGATTTACTGAAGCTGATAATCAAGATAGATGATTCAAAGATGACTGAGCTCTGAGCCTGGGTGGATGGAAGGTAGAGGGGTCAATAACTGAAGACACATAAAACAAGCAGAGTGGAGGAAGAAGAAGAAAGTCAATTTAGATTTAAAATCTGAAGTGCAGGGTTAGTCATTTAAGTTAGATGCCAGACAAGCTTCTACATCCAGTGCTGAGGAGAGAATTAAATGTGAAATTCTCACGTAGGTATATACACGTGGGTATTTGGGAGACGTCAGTATAGGAGTAACATTGATGATATGAATGAGAGTAGATGAGAGAATGTAGCAAAGGATAACGCAAGAAAGAAAAAAATGACTCATGGTCTCCAAAACCTTTCAAGGACAACATGAAAGCAATAGCATCCTTAGTTTGTTTCTTTTACTCCTGAGGATGAGGTTAGGAAAGGAAAAACAAAACTCGAAACTGCCAACTGAAATTTAGACACCGCATCATGCCGATTCTCACTGTGCCAATTTCTAGAAATGTACTATTTTTCAATTGCTCAACATGCTCCTTGAACACATAATTACAGAAGAAATCATTGATGAATTTGTCTAAGCCTGAGAGAAGGAAAACTTTGCTAATTATGCCTTAAAAGACAGTGGTAGTAAGGGAAAATGGAAATATTTAACTTGATAAACATAATAAAATTTTGAATGGAAAAAATCATAAATTTTAAAGAAAAGTTACAAATTGAATCAAAATATTTGTACCTTTTATCATATAGAAAGCATTAATATCTTTATAAGCGCTTCTAGAGATGAAGAAGATCAATAATTGAATAGCAAAATGGGCAAGAGATTCAACAGTTGACAAATGAAGAAATAAAATGGTCTGCAAACATGTGAAAAAGTAATTTTCTTTGCTAATAATGAAACAAATGCAAATTAAAATTACAGTAAGAAAGAGATTTCACCTTAGGTGAACTGTCACGATGCAGACTAACACTCCTACCAAGAGCAGCTAGAAACACTGACCAGATTATTTTTAAAAAATATATTTTGAGGCACCAGACAGCAATGAATGCAGAACAAACTTGAGGTACAAAATGGTGAACCTGACATTCACTCATGTGCCAGGAAGTTGAACAGAACCTCCAGATGAAGCTGGGTGTGCTGGCTCACACCCATAATCCCAGCA
>CAUYSK010041660.1:0-47335 GCA_963575035.1 Avahi laniger | reverse complement strand
ATTGTGCTGCCATAAACATTCGGGTGCAGATGTCTAGAAAATTTTTATGTTAATTAAATCCCCGTTTATTTATTTTGTTGTTGCTGTATTTGCCTTTGGGGTCTTAATCATAAATTCTTTGCTGAGGCCGATATCTAGAAGAGTTTTCACTATGGTTTCTTCCAGAATTTTTATAGTTTTAGTTCTTTCATTTAGGTCTTCAATCCATCTAGAATTAATTTTTCTATAAGGTGAGAGATAGAGATCCAGTTTCAATTCTTCTGCACGTAGCTATCTAATTTTTCCAGCACCATTTATTGAGTATGGCTTCCTTTCCCCAGTGTATATTTTTTTTGTCTGCTTTGTTGAAGATCCATTGGTTGTATTTTTGGGTTTTCTATTCTGTTTCATTGATCTATGTGTTTACTTTTATGTCAATACCATACTGTTTTAGTTACTATAGCCTTGTAGTATAATTTGAAGTCAGGTATTATGATACCTCCAGATATGTTCTTTTTGCGTTGGCTATTTGGGCTCTTTGACTGCATATGAATTTTAGGATTGTCTTTTCTAATTCTGTGAAAAATGACATTTGTATTTTGATAAGAATCATATTGAATGTGTGGATTACTTAGGGCAGTATGGTCATTTTAACAATACTGATTATTCCAATCCATGAGCATGAGATATTTTTTAATTTTTTTGTGTCATCAATGATTTCTTTCATCAGTGTTTGGTAGTTCTGCTTATAGAGATCTTTCACCTCTTTGGTCAAGTATATTCCTAGGTATTTTATTTTCTTCGCAGCTATTGTAAATGGTATTGCATTCTTGATTTGATTTTCAACTTGACTGTTATTAGTATATAGAAATGATACTGATTTGTGTACTTTGATTTTGTCTCCTAAGATATTGCTGAATTTATCAATTTTAGGAGTCATTTGGTGGAGTCTTTTAGAGTTTTCTAGATATGAGATCATTGACAAAAAGGGATAATTTGACCTCCTCTTTCCTAATTTGGATGCCTTTATTTATTTCTCTTGTTTGATTGCTCTGGCTAGGACTTCTAATACTATGTTGAGTAGAAGTGGTAATGGTGGGCACCCTTGTTTTTTTTCCCAGTAATTAAAGGGAATGATTTAAACTTTTCTCCATTTAGTATGAAATTGGCTGTGGATTTGGCATATGAAGCTTTTGTTATTTTGAGGTATGATCATATGTCTAGTTTGTTGAGGGTTTTTATCATGAAGTCATGCTGAATTTCATAGAATGATTTTTCTGCATTTATTGAGGTGATAATATGCTCTTTTTTTTTTTTTACTTCTGTTTATATGGTGAATCACATTTATTGATTTGTGTATAGTGAATGATCCTTGTATCCCTGGGATAAAAACCACTATATCATAGTGGATTATCTTTTGGTGTGCTGTTGAATTAGGTTGGCAAGTGTTTTGTTGAGGAGTTTTTCATCCAAGTTCATAAAAGATATTGGTCTCTAGTTTTCCTTTTTGGTTGTGTCCTTTCCTGGCTTTGGTATAAGGGTGATATACCAGCTTTATAGAATGAGTTAGGCAGGATTCCTTCCTTCTCTCAATATTATGGAAAGTTTCAGTAGAATGGATGCCAGCTCTTCTTTGTAGGTCTGGTAGAATTCAGTTACTAATCCATCTGGGATGGGGTTTTATTTTGTTGGAAGATTTTTTTATTACTGTTTCAATCTAGCTACTCATTATTGGTCTGTTCAGGATTTCTATTTCTTCCTGAGTCAGGCTTGAGAGGTTGTGTCTTTTCAAGAATTTATCCATTTCATGTTGGTCTTCTATTAACAGTTTGTGTGCATAGAGGTTTTTATAGTAGTCATGGATGATATTTTGTATTTCTGTGGTATCAGTTGTAATATATCATTTTCATTTCTATTTTTTATTTCAGCATATTACAGGGGTACAAATGTTTAGGTTACATATATTGCCTTTGCCCCATCCAAGTCAGAGCTTCAAGCTTGTCCATCCCCCAGATGGTGCGCACTGGACACATTAGGTGTGAATATAACCATCACCTCCTCCCCCCTTCCACCTGCCTGACATCCGATGAATGTCACTACTATATATGCACTTAAATATGGTCAATTAAATCAATTAATACCAATTTGATGGTGAGTACATGTGGTGCTTGTTTTTCCATTCTTGTGATACTTCACTTAGTAGAATGGGCTCCAGCTCTATCCAGGATGATATAAGAGGTGCTAGATTATCATTGCTTTGTAGCTGAGTAGAACTCCATGGTATACATATATCACATTTTATTAATCCATTCCTGTATTGATGGGCACTTGGGTGGTTTCCACATATTTACAATTGAGAATTGTGCTGCTATAAACATTCTAGTGCAGATGTCTTTTCTATAGAATTTCTTTTGTTCCTTTGGGTAGATGCCCAGCAATGGGATTGCTGGATCAAATGGCAGTTCTATTTGTAGTTCTTTCAGGTATCTCCATATTACTTTCCACAGAAGTTGTACTATTTTTCAGTCCCACCAATGTAAGAGTGTTCCTATCTCTCCACTTCCATGCCAACATTTATTGTTTTGGGATTTTTTGATAAAAGTCATTCTCACCAGAGTTAATGATATCTCATTGTGGTTTTGCTTTGCATTTCCCTGATGATTAGAGATGTTGAGCATTTTTTAAATATGTTTCTTGGCCTTTAGTCTGTCTTCTTTTGAAAAGTTTCTGTTCATGTCCTTTGCCAACTTTTTAATGGGGCTGTTTGATTTTTTTTCTTGCTGATTTTCCTGAGTTCTATATAGATTTTAGTTATTAGCCCTTTATTGGATGTGTAGCATCTGAATTTTTTCTCCCATTATGTAGGTTGTCTGTTTGCTCTCATGACAGTTTCTTGGCTGTGCAGAAGCTTTTCAATTTGATCAGGTCCCATTTATTTATTTTTATTGTTGCTGTGATAGCCTTTGGGGTCTTCTTTATAAATTCTTTCCCTAGGCCAATCTCTATAAGAGTTTTCCAATATTTTCTTCTAGAATTCTTATGGTTTCATTCCTTAGGTTTAAGATCCTCCAAACAGAAAATAAACAAAGAAACAATGGATTTAAATAGAACTATAGAACAAATGGGCCTGGCTGACATTTACAGAACACTCTACCCCCAAACCATTGAATATTGTTTTTTGCATCAGCTCACGGGACATTCTCTAAGATTGACCATATCCTAGACCACAAAGCATGTCTCAACAAATTTAAAAAACAGAAATTATACCATGCATCTTCTCAGACCATGGTGGAATAAAATTAGAAATCAAACCCAACAGAAACTCTCATCTCTACACAAAAATATGGAAACTATACAACCTTCCACTGAATGATCATTGTGTTAAGAAGGAAATTAGGATGGAAATCAAAAGATTCTTTGAACTAAATGATAAACGACACATAAGTTATCAAAATCTGTGGGACACAGCTAAAGTATTCCTGAGTGGAAAATTTATATCCATAAATGCCTACATCCAAAAGACAGATCACAAATCAACATCTAATGAATCATCTCAAAGAACTACAAAAGGATGAGAAAACCAATGACAAACCCAGAAGAAGAAAAGAAATAACAATGATCAGAGCAGAACTAAATAAAATTGATTAATAAAAACTATATGGAAGATTAATAAAGCAAAAAGTTGGTTCTTTGAAAAATAAACAAAATTGACAGGCCTCTGGCTAGATTAATAAGAAGCAGAAAAGAAAGGACTCTAATAAGTTCCATCAGGAATGAAAAAGGAGAAATTACAACTGATACCACAGAAATACAAAATATCACCTATGAATACTATAAAAACCACTATGCAAATACATTCAAAAATGTGGAGGAAATGGACAAATTCTTAGAAACACACATCCTCCCTGGGCTCAATCAGGAATAAATAGAATTCCTGAACAAACCAATATCAAGTACTGAAATTGAAGCAGCAATAAAAAACCTTTCTTAATAAAAGAAAATAAGTCATCAACCAGATGGATTCACATCTGAATTTTACCAGACCTACAAAGAAAAACTGGTACCAATTCTGCAGAAATTATTCCACAACATCGAGAAGGAAGGAATTCTCCCCAACATGTTTTATGAAGCCAACATCACCCTGATACCGAAATCAGGAAAGGACACAACAGAAAAAGAAAACTACAGACCAACATCCCTTATGAATATAGATGCAAAAACTCTCAACAAAATCCTAGCATACTGAATTCAGGTGCATAACAAAAAAAATAATCCATCACGACCAAGTGGCTTCATTTCAGAAATGCAGGGATGGTTCAACATATGCAAATCTACAAATGTAATTCAACATATAAATAGTAGTAAAAACAAAGACCTCTCAATAGATGCAGAAAAAGCATTTGACAAAATTCAGCGCCATTTTATGATAAGAAGGCTTAACTAAATGGGCACAGATAAAAATCATAAATGACAAAAATGATAAAAATCATATATGACAAATCCACAGCCAACATCATACTGAATGGGGAAAAATTGAAAGCACTCCCGCTTGGAACTGGAACCAGACAGGGTTGCCCTGTATCACCACTTCTATTCAACATAGTGCTGAAAGCCCCAGCCAGAGAAATCAGACAAGAGAAAGAAATCAAGGGCATCCAAATGGGGGCAGAAGAGGTCAAACTATTGCTCTTTGCTGATGATATGATCTTATATCTAGAAAATCCCAAACTGCCATGAGACTACTGGAATTAATAAACAAATTCAGCAAAGTCTCAGGTTACAAAACCAATGTACATAAATCAATAGCATTCCTGTATGCCAACAATAGTCAAGCTGACAATCAAATCAAAGACTTAAATCAATAGCATTCCTGTATGCCAACAATAGTCAAGCTGACAATCAAATCAAAGACTTAATACCTTTCACAATAGCAACAAAGAAAATAAAATACCTAGGATATATTCAACTAAGGAGGTGAAAGACCTCTACAGGGAGAACTACAAAACACTGAGGAAGAAAATAGCAGAGGATATAAACAGATGGAAAACCATACCATGTTTATGGGTCAGCAGAATCAACATTGTATAAATGTCTATACTACCCAAAGTCATCTACAGATTCAATGCAATCTCTACCAAAATGCCAACATCATTTTCTGCAGACCTAGAAAAAATAATTCTACACTTCATATGGAACCAGAGAAGACCCCATATAGCAAAAACCATCTTAAGCAAAAAGAACAAATTGGGAGGCATCAATTTAACAGACTTCAAGCCATAGTATAAGGCTACAGTAACTAAAATAGCATGGTACTGGCACAAGAACAGAGACATAGACCAATGGAACAGAACTGAGAACCCAGATATAAAACCATCCTCATAAGCCATCTAATCTTTGAGAAAGCAGACAAAAACATACACTGGGGAAAAGAATCCTTATTCAATAAATGGTGCTGGGAAAATTGGATAGCCACATGTATGAGATTGAAACAGGATTCGCACCTCTCACCTCTCACAAAAATATTTTTTATTTTTAATTGTGCTTATTTGATTTCTTTCTCTTCTGTTTCTGGTTAATCTAGCTAGTGGTCTATCGATCTTGTTTATCTTTGCAAAGAACCAACTGTTTCTTTCATTGATCCTTTGTAATTTTTGCTTGTTTGTTTGTATCAATTTTATTTAGCTCTTCTCTCAGCTTTGTTCTTTCTTTCCTTTGCTAGATTTCAGTTTGGTTTGTTCATCTCTTTCTATATCCTTGAGGTGTGACATTAGGTTGTTAATTTGTGATCTTTATGTCTTTTTGATGTAAACATTTAAGGTTATAAAACTTACCCTTTAGCATTCCTTTTTTTCTTTTTGAGACAGAGTCTCACTCTTTTGCCCAGGCTAGAGTGCCATGGCATCAGCCTAGTTCACGGCAACCTCAAACTCCTGGGCTCAAGCAATCCTTCTGCCTCAGCCTCCCGAGTAGCTGGGACAACAGGCATGCGCCACCATGCCCGGCTAATTTTTTCTACATGTTTTTAGTTGTCCGATTAATTTATTTCTATTTTTGGTAGAGATGGGGTCTCGCTCTTGCTCAGGCTGGTTTCGAACTCCTGAGCTGAAACAATCCACCCGCCTCGGCCTCCCAGAGTGCTAAGATTACAGGCGTGAGCCACCGCACCTGGCCAGCACTCCTTTTTTTTGTATCCCATAGATTTTTAGAAGCTCATATCACCTTTGTTGTTCAATTTAAAAAATTTTTTTGTTTTACATTTTGATTGCATCAATAACCCAAGGATCATTCAGCAGCAGGTTGTTTAATTTCCCTGTTATTTGTATAGTTTTGAGAGTTCACCTTGGAATTTATTTCTATTTTTATTCCACTGAGGCCTGAGAAGATACATGATATGATTTCAATATTATTTCTAAATGTACTGGGACTTGTTTTATAGCCTGACATAAGATCTATCCTGGAAAATATCCCATGTGCTGATGAGAAGCATGTATATTCTTCAGTTTTTCAGTAGAATGTCCTTTAAATGTCTATTAGGTCCCTTTGTTCTAGAATCCCATTTAATTCCAGTGTTTCTTGTTGATCTTCTGCCTTGGTGATCTGTCTAGCTTTGTCAGTGGAGTGTTGAAATCCCTGGGTATAAAAATATTGCTATTCATTTCTTTCCTTAGATCTAGTAGAATTTGCCTAATGAATCTGGGAGGTTCTGTTTTAGGTACATATATATTTAGGATTGCTATATTTTCTTGTTGGATTGATCACTTTATCATTATATAATGACCATCTTTGTCTTTTTGTACCACTTTGATTTAAAGTCTATTTTATCTGATATGAGGGCAGCTACTCCTGCTTGCTTATGGGTCTCATTTGCATGGCCTGCTTTTTTCCACCCCTTTACCTTGATTCTATGAGAATCTTTGAATGTTAAATGGGTTTCTTGAAGATAGTATATATTTGGGTTGTGTTTTTGAACCCATTCAGCCAATCTACATCTTTTAAGGGGGGAATTAAGAACATTCACATTCAATGTTAGTATTGATATGTGAGATACTGTTTTGGTCATCAGTTTGATTAACTAGTTGTTTTGTTCCCTCCCTTGTGCTACTTTTTTATAAGAGCTGTGAGTGTTAACTTTTGGGTGTTATTACACTGGTGCATATCTATTGTTCTGTTGCATATATAAATCATTTTTCAGCATTTCTTGTAGGGCAGGTCTAGTAGTGACAAATTCCTTTAGTGTTTGCTTGTCTAGGAAAGACTTTATTTCTCCTTCATTTATAAAATAGCTTAGCAGGATACAAAATTCTTGGCTGGCAATTATTCTGTTAAAGGAGAATAAAGATAGGACCCCATTTCTTTCTAACTTGTAAGGTTTCTCTTGAGAGGTCTGCTGTTAGTCTGTTGGGTTTTCTTTTGTAAGTTACTTGATGTTTTTGCCTCATGATTTATAGGGGTTCCTCCTTCGTGTTGACTCTGGCCAGTCTGACGACTATATGCCTTGTTCATGCTCTTTTTGTTGTGAATCTCTCAGCTGTTCATTGAGCTTCTTGTATCTTGATGTCTAAATCTTTAACAAGACCAAGGAAATTTTCCTCAATTACTCCCTCAAATATTAATGGCTTTTCCAGGACTTTTTTTTTCCTTCTTCTTCACCCTCAGGGATGCCTAAGATTCTTATATTTGGCTATTTTACATAATTTCCTATTTCTCATAGACTTTTTTCCTCTGGATTTTTGTTCTTTATTTTTGACTGACTGAGTTAATTCAATAGAGTTATATTCAAGCTCCGAAATTCTTTCTTCTGCTTGGTCTAATCTATTCTAAAAACTTTTCACTGTGTTTTGTATTTCTCTAAATGAATTTTTCATTTTCAGAAGTTCTATTTTTTAAAATATATCAATCTCTTTAGCAAATTTTTCATTTATTTCCTAAATTGTTTTTCTGGTTTCTTTGAATTGGTTTTCCACATTCTCTTGGATCTCATTTAGCTTCCTTAAAATCCCTATTTGGAATTCTTTATCTGTCATTTCGGTATTTTCATTTTGGTTGATATCCATTGCTAGAGAGATGGTGTGATCCTTTGGGCGTGGGGAAAGGGTCCTTTCACTGACTTTTTATACTTCCAGAGTTCTTGTGCTGATTCCTTCTCATCTGAAGAAGCTGTCACTTCTTCTTTTTTGGATTTTCTTTTGTTTGGACTTTTTTCCCCCCTCACTCTTAAGGATGTGCCTGTAGCATATGTTGGGTAAGGACCTTTGGCTTTGCTTGTGGGTACTTTGATGGGCAGTCTAGGTTCTGGATAGATATCTTTGTTATAGATGTCCTTAGTGTGGTGGGTTTCTCACTCACTAGTTATTTGTAGGCTGTAGCAGTGGTGTAATAAGTGTGTGGGCAGATTCCCTGTCTCTTGCCAACAAGGGGAGATGGTGGTCTTTGAAATCCTTTCTCTTTCCCCAGCCCTGTGGTCTTCTTAACAGTATGAATTATATTGGAACACCCAGTTTTTTTGTTTGTTTGTGTGTGTGTGTTTATTTTTGATATAGGGTCTTGCTCTGTCACCTGGGCTAGAGTATAGTGGTATCATGATAGTTCATTGCAAGCTCCTGGGCTCAAGCAAGGTTAAACTGTACCCCCACAAAATTCCTCTGTCAAAGTCCTAACCCCCAATAATTCAGAATGTACCTTAATTGGAAATAGGGTCACTGCAGATGTAATTAGTTAAATTTCGATGAGGTTATTAAGGTGGGTGCCAATCCAGTGACTAGTGTCCTTATAAAAAGGAAAATTAGAGACAGACTTATACACAGGGAGAATGTCATATGAAAACTGTAGTTATACTTCCACAAGCCAAGAAATGCCAAGATTTCCAGAAAACCAGCAGCTAGGGGAGAGGTATGGAAAAGATTCTCACAGCCCTCAGAATGACCCAAATGAGATGTTGGGTCTTTCTGCCAACATCTTAATTTCAAACTTCTAGCCTCCAGAACTGTAAGGCAATTAATTTCTGTGGTTTAAGGCATGAAATTTGGAGAACTTTATTACTGAGGACCTAGCAAACCAATACAGAATAATAAAAAAAAAGGTATTGTATGAAAAACTTTTGACTAATCTCTTTTAGTGTTCTAAAATCTTCAGTCCTTGGAAAAAAATTAACAACTAGGTACTATTAAGGAAAAGGGGATTATCTTTGTCCTGGAAAAAAATTCCCAAAAGTGTAATAGCTATCAAAATTTTAAATAAACATACCCCTTTGACCTAGGAATTCTACTTCTAGAAATCTTTTCTACAACTAAACTCATAAAAACAAATAAAAATATATTTTTAAGGATGTGCACTGAAACATTGTTTATAAATCAAAGGATGAAAAATTACTTTTAGATCCATCTTTAGAAATCTGTTTGACAAATAAAAATTATTCACATAAACAGGCAATATATTATAGTGTAATGCAGAGGTCCACAGACTTTCTACTACATAAAATCCACTGTGATCACTTGTTAATAATGCGAATTTGTGATTCTTCCCCTAATTCTTACTAAATGAGAATTGGTGAGCTTGGAGATCTATGTTTTACAAATATCATAGGTCATTTTGATGCAAATGTTGGATGAAATATACTTGGAAAACATTGAAATAATAGTTAAGGAATATGAGCCCTGGAGTCAGAATCCCAGCTCTGCCTTTTCCTCATCTGCAAAATCAGAATTGTAATAATGTCTACTTCAAAGTTTTGTTGGTAGTTGTGAATGAAATAATAAATAACTTTAAATTAAAATGAAATACATTTCATAAAGTGCTTAGTGTAGTGTCTAAGTGCCTAAGTGATCAATAAATGTAGCCATTATTACTATTCAGTCATTTTAAAAATGAGATAAATGTGCAAGAACTGATATGGTGAGCTAAAACGAAAAAAACACAAAGGGAAAAATAATCTGTAATGAATATTCACATCTGTACAAAAAGAAAGTATGCACACACATTATATATTCATAGAATGCTTCTGGAAGGAATTATTAGAAACCCTTGGTGGTTAACATTAGGGAATGAGACCATATTCTCTTTTGTTTTGCTTGATTTTTAAAAAACTATATGTACATGTTATTTACAGGAAAAAAATAGTCTGTGAGTTTAAATACCACCCGAGTAAGGTGATGATACCATGTCAAATATAAATGAACTTTGATTTTTATTTCTGGTAGTACTGTGTGGAAATTTGCATACCCCAGGCGAAATTGGAAATGGTGAAATCCCAAGAATAATCTTTTTAATGAATCATAGAAACACAATCGAAAACACGCCAAATGCCAAGCAAAACTAAATAGGGATCAGCTCAGTACAAATTCTCAATAAAAAAACTAGATGCTCTACATAAGAAGTCAAAAGAAATAGAATGTAGTTCACCAGTAAGATGACAAAGAGGAAAACTGCATCATGTGAAACAACCTTGAGGCTAAAAGACTAAGGAATGCATTGTCTAGGAAGCATTAATTATAGTCCAAAAAAAGAGAAAAGAAAAGAAAGAAACCTAGATTATTTATATACAAAAGAATTTCTTTGCAATGTGAGAAGTCTAATGCCTCATATTCTTTTATGGAAAGAGACAATAAAACTCAAATTATTAGAAAAATTAATAAAAACTGAACAATAGACTAGAAAATTGAATATTCAAATGTAAATATTACTAAATAAACAGGTTTCACAGCTAGGTACAGGGAGCCAGGAAATAAACCATGTCAATCTGTTAGAAAGATAAGTCATATTTAACTTACATATTGGAAAGACAAAGGGCATCGCCAAGTCCAAAAGAACAAAATGCTGGGTTGATGTTGAAGTTGCAAAGATAAATGTTGAGTGTTGGTAGGGGTGTTCAAGGAAAAGGTGGTCTGACTATAGTGAGGGGCTCTGGGTGAGGACTGTGAATACGCTTGGGCACTTCATTACTGATGTTTGGGAATGTGTGATTTAAAGAGTCAGCAGCAAGGCAGACAGATGGTAAGAAATACATCATATACTGCTCCCACGATATTCACCCAGTTCACTTAGGCGTGAACCCTTGGAGCGATTTTGCATTCTACTGGTCCATCATATTTACTGTTCCTATAAAGAAGCAGTTATCAACTTCTGAAAACTTTTCACTTCACAGTTATTCCTAAGCCCATCGCTACTTTTCTATGTCCATAATCACCAAACTAGTTCAAGCTTCATCAGCTTTTAGCTATGTAACTTGAACAATCTTCAAACGCCCATCTCTAATACGGCTCCATCTGGTACACCAGGGGTTCCCACCACTTTGAACACTAAAATATGTTTTACGAAGTAAGGCTTTCTACAGATCCCTAAATGACAATGTTAGGATTACTTTAGGACTTCAGACAGCATAATAAATGACTTCCTTATTCTCTCTCCAAATTACAGATAAGAGTCCAGGGCTCGATGACCTTTTCCGTAAGGGGCCAGAGAGTAAACATTTAGGCTTTGCAGGCCATATGGTCTCTGTTGCAACTACTCAATGCTGCTGCTGT
This sequence comes from Avahi laniger, assembly GCA_963575035.1. Lineage (NCBI taxonomy): Eukaryota > Metazoa > Chordata > Mammalia > Primates > Indriidae > Avahi > Avahi laniger. The sequence continues at coordinate 35,837 of CAUYSK010041660.1, read as the reverse complement.
AGCATGAAAGCAGCCACGTACAATATGTAAACGGAAAAGCTTGGCCAGATTTGGCATGCAGTGGGTCAGGTTTGGCCTAGGGACTGCAGATTGTCAATCTGTGGATAAAACAAAGGGGTTAGACAAATGTGATTGAAATGTCAGCAAGGCTAGTGATGAAGCAGATACAGGTTTAGGCACAAGGCAATGTAGGTTTCCCACTAATAAACCCCAGAATTAGATAGACTGGCAAGAGGACTCCCAAGCAGGTTCTTTACTGCTGAGATTACCTCACATACTCTCTCCAGGTGAGAAGATCATAAAGAGAGTAGGTGACATATGCTAAGTTCCTGCTCCCAAGTTTGCACATCAGTTAACTCCCATGAGGAGTCAGTAGGAAGAGAGAGAGGCCCAGCTGCACTAATCAATGGCTCTCCCCATGAAAATACAAAGCCAAGGGAAAGAATCTCGCTTTCCTCACACAACTGCAATAGGTAAGTAATACTGCCGCCTGGGGGGAAAAAATACATCAGCAAAAAGCAACAATGAATTTCCATTTTATTAATCACAGAAAAACATGTACATTTAAAAATAATGAATACGGATATAGATATGTAAAACCTATTATTTATTTAATCTACAGACAGGGCTTGGTGCCTGGATGGATTTGCAAGCCCTTTCCGGTAACTCCATAGGGCCCACAGCTTCATACCATTTCTGAAAGGTGGGGACTATTATAGCCCTCACGTTCTGGTACCGTCAGAGGATAATCAGGATCATCCAAAAAATATTTGTTGAATAAAAATATGAATTTTATTCTAATCTGTTCTTTAAAGCTTTCAGTGCCTCCCAGGGATAACTTTCAAGCCCACCTGCTCCAGCAAGCCTCATGCACTCATAGTCTCCGCTCTGTATGGCACTCTCTGGCCTCTGTCTTCTTGCTTGTGCTGTCCGCATTCACTCTGAGGAGCAGGAAGCTCTTCTAGGCCTCTAGAAGTTCTGCCTTTCTTTCACAACCAGTCATAAATTCTACTTAGTCCATGAGGCATTTTGTGGTTACTCTTGACTATATAATTTTCTTTCTCTTCTGAATCTAAAAACAGCAGTCATATTCTGTATGGATAAATCATATCTCATGACACACTGCTTATCAGACCTATGTTCATGCTTGATACTTTTATTGTTAGCTACTATTAAATTCTGTCTTCCTAGTGGGCTGTTGTTCCATTTAGTGCTTCTTTTGTGTGTGTGTCTTGTTTATGCTTCACAGAACTCAATATCATTCTTATACAAAGTAGTCTTTCAAAAAAATTCAAATTATTTATGTTAAATGATTGAATTAATTAATTAACAAAGGATTGGGAAATAAATAGCATAAATGACCAAGATTAATAAAAATCAAGTCTTAAGAATGTGGAAAAAAACCCAAATGGCCCCTAAAATCTTCCTATTCCTTTGTTATCTTAGCAGAAACATTAATTACAAGAAAACTCTTTTGTAATCCTTTACTTCTGTACACACAGAGACAAGTAAGATGATAACATAACAGATTTTTTAAATTTAGCTTCCAAATAAAGGTAAATAAAATAGATGTGTGACTTAATGCCTTGAAAAATCTGGAAGAACACATATATTGATGAATAATTACTTATAATTATTTAAAATACCAAAGAAGACTAAACTGCAATGGCAATATGAAAATATGTACTACTCTCTCTAGTCTCAGCCTTGTTAGAAGTATGTACAGAAGTGAAAAACTGAGAAATGTTCATGGTTTAAGGAAAAGTCCAGAAATCTGACTTTGATCTCACATAGCAATTAACATTTCTCAATTACATGTATTAAAATGACGATCTCATTGATAATCATGTCATTTTTCATTTGTTGTTTTCTCTCTTCAAGGACTAAGGAAAAATAAAGAAGGAAGTCACTTGGAAAATAATGATGAATTCACATGCTGGCAGAAAAGCATTGTGTTCTAAGTAACAAGCAGCGCTTGAACCCAGGACTCTTTTATTTGGTCTATTAATACACATTCATGGTTGTGAACCTGTCATTTCTACACATAATAATTAAACCCCACTAATACAACCCCTGGAATTACTACATTTGCTTTCTCAGAGAATTACATGTTAGAAAAGTTAATGCGATAAACATTTTAGAATATCTTTAGACTTTTAGAAAACCTTTTCTTTTCTTTTTCTTTTTTCAAAATTAACATGGTTTAGGAGGCCACTTGAAGATATTTAGCTTTTTATGACACAAAACTCTGCTTTAATAACCAGCCACTAATCATTAATCCTTATAACCATGAGTCTTCAAAGAGCTTAAAAACTTTTAGCTAAATGAAGGATTCTTTAGGATGTCAAAATAAGAATTTGTCACCTCTGCTTTTCCACTATCCTCACTTCCGTTACTCTACTGGCATTCCTGCAAAGCAGAACAGCAACACTTGCATTTTTCAAAACTCCCCTCATTTCCTGACTCCTAAGATCCAGCCCATGACTGGTCGACCCTGGCCTTTCCACGTCCATAACTGCCACAGTAAGCCAGCCTTCAGCATCACACACGCAGATTATTGCCACTGCCTCTGAGCTCATCCCTCTTTTGCACAGCTTCTCTTTATCCTACGTGCTTCCATTAGAAGAACACCAATTATCCTTATGTTATCCCTGGCCCAAGAACTCAAGTACTTTCTAAACATTTTTTTTTTCAGTTTTAAAAACTTTTTTTTTTTCAGCATATTATGGGGGTAAAGATGTTTAGGTTACGTATGTTGCCCTTGCCCCCACCCCTCAAGTCCGAGTTTCAAGTATGTCCATCCGTCAGGTGGTGCGCATTGCACTCTTTGTGTATGCATGTACCTGTCCCCTCTCCCTCCTCCCCCTCCCCCCGCCTGACATCCAATAGATGTTATTCTTACATGTGCACTTATGTTCTAAACACTTTTTATTGAAAACAAAACTCTCTAGTTCAGCCTTGAACATACCAATCTCACCTACTTTATTTCACTCTCTAGTCGACTCTATGCCAACACTCCAACTGAGTTCATCTGCTTGTTAGACCAGTTTAACACTGAGTCTGAACATTCTTTACCTCAACAACTCTGCCTTTTCAAATTCACCACCTTTTTACTTCAGAATAATATGGGGGTACAAACAATTACGTTACATAAATTACTTTTGTACCATTTGAGTCAAAGTTATAAGTGTGCCTGTCCCCCAGGTAGTGTGCCCATTAGGTGTGAAAGACCAGTGAAGCAGCACTTCTAAATGGTGAAGTAAGGATCTCCAAAATTCCACTCCTTCATAAAAGCAAAAGAACACTCAAAAAATTGTTGACATTAATTTTTCAGAACTCTAGCAATTAACCAAAGGTTTACAACAATCCATTAAGCATTTATTAAAGAAAACCAGCAAAATCTTTGTCTAAACAGTTAATGTTGTGATGTTTTAATTTACCCAATCCCATTTCCCTCTTTCCAGTTCCACAACAGCTTCATAATCATAGAAACTGCTAAAACCAACAGCCTAACATCTACTGGAGAGGGGCTGGATGGATTTGGAACTCTGCAAAAAAAAAAAAAAAAACTTACACCTACAGAGAATTCTCAGTATTTGATGTGTTCAGCAGATCCCTGGAAAAGCCCCATTTATATACCGCTTGTCTTTTTTTGACCTGATGCAGAACCTCACTCAGTAGGAAAGGCTTTATCTTCAAGGTGTTAGTTGAAACCAATCAGCATCAATTGTTTAACATCGCAGAAGTTTAACATCATAGCTATCAGAGCCAGTGATACCAATTGGGGCAAATAAAAGGCTATCAAAATAACTTGAAAAGAAAATCTGAGTAATGAGATGTCCACAGGAGTCTTTGAAAAGCTTCCACGTATTTCTGGTGAAACAAGACCTTGAAGCTCTGCACAGGGAAGAATCAAAGGCGAAGGCAGATATTTAAACTGCCGTAACTTTGAAGGCATGCAGCAACACAGAGTCCCTCTGCAAAGGGGAGACTTACTGGTTTAAGACATTTAAGAAAATTTCTCCTGAATCCATAAGATAACCACTAAGCTAACCAAGCAGATACTTGAGTGGCCACCCACAAAAAACAATACAGACTTTACAGAATTATTCAAGGAGAGTCAATAAACAAACAAGTAGCTACAACAAAAAAACTCGAGGGAGGGAATAATCTGATTTTCAGAGTTTCCATATTATATTCCAATTTTTAACAGAAATTAAAATACATGCAAAAAAATGGGAAAGTATGACTCATATTCAGGGAAAAAAGCAGTTAATAGGAATTGTCCCTGAGGGAGCACAGATGTTGGACTTACTAAACAAAGACATTGAGTCAACTATTATAAATATGTTCTAACAACTAAAGGAATTATGTCTAAAAAATTAAAGTCTGAGAATAGATATTAAAGGAAAATAGTATCTATGTTGATAAAGAGATATAAATTATAAAAATGGAATAAAATAGAAAATCTGGGGTTGGAAACTATAATAACTGATATGAAACATTCACTAGAGGGGTTCAATAGCAGATTTGATCTTATAAAAGAATGAATCAGCAAACTTGAAATTATCCAGTCTGAGAAACAGAAAGAAAAAAGAATAAATGCAAATAACAAAGCATCAGGGACCTGTGAGGCACCTTTAATTATCCCCTTGTATGCATAATAGAGTCCCAGGAAGAGAAGAAGAAAGTGACAGCAAAATATTTGAAAAAATAATGGACAGAAAATTCCAAAATTTGATGAAAAATAGTAATCAAAATAACCAAAAATATTAACAAACTCCATGTAGGATAAACTCAAAGAGTTCCACACCTAGATGCATCATAGTCAAACTGTTGAGGAACAAAGAGAGAATCTTGAAAGCATCAAGAGAAAAATGACTGAATCTATATAAAAAATCATCAATAAGATTAATAGCTAACTTATCAAAAACGATGGAGTCTAGAAGGCAGTGAGATGAAATATTCAATGTGCTGAAAGAGAAATAATGTCAACCAAGAATGCTGTATCCAGCAAAATTATCCTTCAAAAATGAAGGCAAAATTAAGACATTCCCAGATTTTTTAAAAATGAGAGAATGTGGTGCTATCAGACTACTCTACAAGAAATACTAAAACATTAAAGGGAGACTTTCAGGATGAAAAGAAAGGACACTAAACAATAATTCAAATCCACATAAAATAATAAAAAACACAGGTAAAAGTAACTAATAGGTAAATGTAAAAAACATTACAAATATATTTTTATTTGTAACTGTTTCCCCCTCCAATACGCTTTGAAGAAACCAGCTACGTAAAGGAATACTTATGAATGTGTTGATGTGCTTATAATAAAAATGTAATTTGTACAAAAGCAATAATGCAAATAAGGAGATGAAATAAAGCTATATTGATGTCAAGTTTTTGTATACTATTTAAATTATATTTATAGCAATTCAAAATAGATCGTTTTAAGTTAAAAAACCAATTTTAACTCCACTAAGAAGAACTGATTCTTTTTTAAAAATGATCTGACTATATATTGTCCACAGAGACATATTTTATACTTAATGACACTAATAGATTAAAAGTAAAAGTATTAAAAAAATACTATGCAAACAGTAGTCAAACATAACTAATGGCTACACTAATATTGGAAAAAAAATGACTTTAAGACAAAAATTGTCACTAGAGACAAAAAAATGACACTTTATAAAGATAAAACAATCAAACCATCAGGAAGACAAAACAAGCATAAATATATATGCATCTAACAAAAAGTCCAAAAATAAAAGCGAAGCAAAACATGGCAGAATTGAAGAAAGAAATAGACAATTAAATAATAATAGTTGGAGACCCCACTATTACACTTTCAACAGTGGATGGAATAATTAGGTAGAACATTAGTTAGAAAATAGAAGAATTAAACAACACAATAAACCAAGCAGACTCAACAGACATCTATAGAATACTCTATCAAACAACGACAGAGTGCACATTCTTCTCATGTGCACATGAAACACTCTTCAGGACAGACCATATGTTATAGCATAAACAAATTTAGATACATTTGAAATGATTTAAATTGTACAAAGTATATTCTCTGACCACAGTAGAATAAAATTAGTAATAAAATAAGGAAATTGAGTAATTCACAAATATGTGAAAATAAATGACATGCTTCTAATTTACCAATGTGTCAAAGAAGAATTCTCAGGGAAAATACATTCAGATGAAAACAAAACTACAATCCACTAAAACTTATGGGATGTAGATAAAGCAGTGCTTACAGGAAATTCATAGTTGTAATTCCATAAAAAAGAAATTTCTTAAATCAATAACATAACATTCAACATTCAGAACTAGAAAGAAAAATAAATTAAAAGTGAGCAGAATGAAGGAAACAATAAGACTAGAGCAAAAATAAATGAAAAAAAATAGAATGGAAAAATAATAGAGAAAGTAAAAGAAACCATAAGTTGGTTCTTTGAAAATATCAACAAAATTGACAAAACTTTAGTTAGATTGACCAAGAAAAGATAGAGAAGACTCATTAAAGAGGGAACATCACTACCAACTTTACAGAAATAAAAAGGTTTATAAGAGAATGCTATGAACAACTCTATGTCAAGAAAATGAATATTCTAGATGAAATGGACAAATTCCTACCAAAACTGACTCAAGAAGGAATAGGAAGTCTGAATAGACCTATAGCAAGTAAAGATACTGAATTAGTAATTTTAAAACTTTCCATATATATAAGGCCAGGCGCAGATGGCTCCAATGGTACCAAACATTTAAAGAAGACTTACTAACAATCCTTCACAAACTCTTTTAAAAAACAGAAAGGGAGGAAACAATTTTCAGTTAATTCTAGGAGTCTTATATTATCCTAATGTCAAAACCACACAAAGACATCACAAGAAAAGCAGGGAGCATCATCCATTATGAATATAGACACAAAAACCCTCAATTAAATACTAGAACACCAAATCCAACATATAAAAGAATTATACATTATGATCAAGTGTCCTAGAATACAAGGCTGGTTCAACATATGAAAATCAATTAACATATACCATATTAATAGAAAAAAAGGACAAAATCCACATCATCATCTCCACTGACACAGAAAGTACATTTGATAAAATCCAAAACACTTCCATGATAAAAACATTCAACAAACTAGGAAGAGATGGGAGGGCGTCAAGGGCAGGGCATCTGTGAAAAATCCACACCTAAGATCATACGTAATGTTGAAAGACTGAACATCTTCATCCTAAGATCAGAAATATGTAAGAGATGTCATTCTCACCAGTTCCATTAAACATTATACTGAAGGTTCTAGTCAAGGCAATTAGATAGGAAAAGCAAACAGCATACAGACTGAAAAGGAAGAAGTAAAACTATCTCTATTTGAAGATGACATGGTCTTATACACAGAAAATCCTAAAAATCCACAAAAAAATAATTAGAAATAATAGACACGTTCAGCAAGTTTCCAGATACACGTGCAATGCTAAAAAAAAAATCCATGATATTTTTATACAATAGTAATGAAAAATGTGTTTTGCAGGCACAAATACAAAATTTTTTGAAAATTCTATTTTCAATAACGTCAAAAAGAGTAACTTACTTAGAAATAAGTTTAACAAAAGAAATTAAGATTTTTATACTGAAACTTTAAAAACATTGTTATAATAAATTAAAGAAGAACTAAATAAATGGAAAGACATCCCATTATTCTTTATTCTTGAGTATCTGTGTCTCTTTATGTATTCTCACATATTAATTAGGATACCTTCCAAGGTACATTTCCTTTTGTAGCACAAAGTAGTTTCGTTCTCACTTCCGTAGGCATGCAGTGAATGTTGTTTATTACTTTACTGCATATTAAAATTGAGTTGTTATTTCTCTGCACATTAGAAAACTGGGCCACATTATATCATCTTGCTATATCTGACAGAAACAAATGGAAACATTCTTTTCTTATGGGAGTATTTATAAAGAAAATATAATGAAAGGGCTAGAAATAAATCGATAAACATTAATGTTTTGCCTACTATGTTTTGCAGGCACAAACAGGCCTATTAGGAGGAAACTATTGTTTCTATTTCAGACAAAAAAAGAACTGGAAGTTTAGAACAAACAATATGCTTCCTTAAGGGGCATATCTGGTAAGTTGGTGGAGCAGGGATTTGACCCCGGGCAGGGTTCTCACTCCAGACACAGTCTTGGCAGCTACAACTATATTACTTCATTCCTACGAAAAAAAAAACATATTAGGGGACATGAGCAAGCTTTAAAATGGCTATACAAATAATGAGTAATGTTAGAATTTAAAGAAGAGCACTTCAGCTAGGTTACATAAGGAAGTTACATATTGCATATTTCCTTATGTACAAATGATTTGCACATAAGAACATTAAATATGCATTATTTACTCCCTTGATTTCATAGGTTTAATGAGATTACGACTTGTGTTTCTTAGCCTTTATAAAACAAAATGAAATTTTATTCTAACTCCATATAATTTTCTGGTTTTTTTTCTTCTTTAGTGGTCTCTTCCCAGAAGAATAACTCCATATAATTTTCTGACCAATTTAGAATCATCTTTTTACTAAGCCCGTTTTCTATTCCTGGAAACATCATGGAATTATCAGGTTCAATGTCATCATTTTGAACTGTCATGAGAGTCAAAATACTTAGAATGTTCAATTTCTTTATTTAGTCTAAATTCTCTATTCAAAGAGCATTTTATTTCATTTTTCTAATTATTCAAATATACATCTCACACATGAATGAACACTCAAGAAAAAAACAACCACCGAGTACTAAGTATTTAAAGTGCTACTTTATACATGTAAGTACAAAATGTGGCATTTTATACTTATTTATTCAAAGTGTTTGGTGGGAGGCTCATGGCTTGTTAAATGCCATATACCATGTGGTGTTGGGCTAATCTTTTAACAAAGTCAAAGCCACAGAAGTTGCTGTTTTTCAGGAATGATGCCACTGAAAGAGATCCATGGATATTCCACAGAATTTTCAATGCCTATCTAAACATCTCTACTAAGTGTTGCCATGATGTTTTGATTCCTATGCTTTAAAAAAGAAAGAAATTTGTTTAACTATTTTATTGTTTAAAATACCTCATAGAGCTCTTTGTTGGCTCTTGATCAAATGCACGAATATAAGGAGGTAGAAACTCAGCATTTAAGTCATTCCTTACTGTGGAGAGCTCCACTTTAATAAAGTGACCATCTTCGAATAAAGCCATTGGAGTTCACGGTGAAACATGACATTGAAAGACATCCTCTTTTGATGATAGTAATGGGTGCTAAAAGAGTCATACTTCTGACAAATTCCTGATCACTTTATATATTTGGCCTTTCACACCTGCAGAGCATGGACATGCCTCACCAAAATGATCTCAAGAAGTTAAAAGGTAATAAATTACTAATCAAAGAAAAGACCTATTTTAGAATTCAGGAAAGCACTTCTTCAGGATAAGTTAACTTTAAGATGCTAAACCTAGCATAACTATGTTACTAGAGGAATCTAGTGTATTATGTAAGCCTGATATATATTCCCCATCAATTCATAAAAGAAAGACTAGAGTGAAGGTTATACCCTAAGAATTAGAACTCTGTATTCATACCAGAAAATAATATTTGTTTTTAAACAGACAAAAATAAAATCATGTAATTTATTTGAAATAATAGTTTTAGAACTCACAGCACACAGTTTTGGGGAAGAATCACCAGCATCGTGTTATCCTGAAATGCACGTTTTCTTTTCTGAAGGTAGATTTTAGAAAAATAAAAAGCAGCAGCTACTTCTGTTTATGAGTCTATAAACATTTCATCAACAACTTACAAGTCTCCTAGCTAATATTTATGGATACTGAGACATTTGTTTTCAAAGCTACTCATAGATAATTGAGCTATACAAATGATTATTGATCTCAGCTTTGGGTTTAGGAAAATAAATGATAATTTTAAAATTCAGTTAAGAACCTATATGAAATAACTTCTTGGGCAGAGATAGGACACTGTAGATGGAATCCTTCAGAAATCTATATTGTGTGCCTGAAGGCTGAATGTTAAAAATTAAAAGGATAAAACTATCAAAAACTAAAAGAACATGGGAGCAGGATATCGACCAATACTGCAACAACCATACTCAAAGTCAAATATTGTCATTGGTAACAGAGAACCAAATTTATTACCAAATTCCCCCACCTCAACAGCATGGACGTCAGCAATTCATTGAAAGATAAGAATATAAACAGCAAATAATGCCAACGTACCCTTTAAGGAAAAGCATGGCACTAATAGCATAAGTTCATCATTAAACTGTACATCCAAGAGTAGTTATAATGTACAGGTCTCAGTCACAAGAAAACTGCAAAATATGGAGTGATTAATCAAAAGCATTATGTAAAGTGATTGTTCCTTAGTATATTTATTTAGATATTTGTGTACGTGAGTTATCAAAACCTGGCTAAAGGTGGCTTCAGCAGAGAGGCATGGCATCTCTGGGCATGACTTCACCTTTTCCTAACAGTTTAAAGAAAGGTATATGCCAATCCGGTGCTAGAAAAAAGGGAGACCAATATTGGACACTCATGCTAATAAAAGATGACTGAAATTCAATTATCAATCTAATAACACATGAGGAATGACTGTGGCAATAGCAAGACCAAGATAAATGACATACAAAGACAAGTAAAATCTGAACTTCACTGGGAAATAAGATTTAGTAGTTAAATTTGAGGATGCTGCTGCTATGTTTCATACCCACATACACAAACATCAGAACCACTGTGAAATTCTAAGTGTTGTCAGAAAAAAATAAAATTCTTCCCCCAAAACTACTTCATGTTTGGTTGCACCATCCACTGAATAAGTGTGGGTAATATGTGGGTGAGCATATAGCTTGTTGGAACGAACTAATAGTGAAATCAGTAAATTATGCCAGTTATCGATTATTTCAACTCTCCCTCCTGATTTTGGTATCAGTGACAGTCAACATAGTAGGTTTTGAATTCTGATCTGCCTTAGGTTTTCAGGTCCATTTTCCAGAGGAGGTTTTGAAGCCTGACAGTCCTGGATCACTGTGCTTTATGATGTGTGGCAAGTCACTGAAACTTGAGCTTTCATTTCTTCATTTATAAAATGAGGATAGTAATATCTTTCTCAAAAGGTTGCTTTAAGAATGAAATAAAATGTCCTGTGTAAGAGATTTAATACCACTCCTAGAACCTTTCTTTGAGGACGGCACCATTATCACTGCCTATGTACTAAGTATTTCATGACAAAAGATCCGGGAACATAAGCAGTCTACAAATACATTATTTAGTTAGGCATGATGGGAGAGCAAGAGACAAGAGCAATTGTTCCCCACCCTAGCTGTGCACTCAGAACATCAGTGAAGCTTTTTAAAAGCATATAGGTCTGAGCCCTGACTCCAACCCCCACTGAAATTCTAATTCCGTGAATCCGGGTTGAGATGGAACCTGTACACTTGGAAAGCTCCATATCTGATTTAGATATGCCATGGTCCCATGCTGATAACCTTTCTACTGCAGTAGAAATAATTCTATGCAGTAGAAATACTTTAGTTTTTCATAGTTTTCAAAAATACTACTTAAAAAGCCCTCAGTGTTTTCTTCTTTGGGCTGAGAATGCCTGCTCTTTTGACTCTTACTCTGAGAAACACTTTCTAGTTATTTGATTATTCATGAAGCTCTTCTTTGAGCCTTAGCTAAATTATCTGACTGTCTCTGTGGTTATGTGGCCCCATTTATCATCGGGTAAACTTACTGGAAGTGAGAAGGACGGTTACTGTAATTGAGAGAGCTATTGATATAAGTTTAAGATACTATTAATTACACAGGACATTTTAATTATTTGATTCTTGCTTCTTAAGAGGAGAAGCATTCTAGACACTCATGAGCTAGCTCTATTTTTATGTCTGAAAAAGCAAGTGGACTTCTTGCTTTTCTCTTCCTTCTCTCAAATTACGCTTATATAAGACTCTTAAGTTCTGGTGGAGTGTAGCAAATATATTCAGCATTCGATCAACATTTATTGAGTCATTTATTTCATAAGGGATGAAAGCAAATCCAGAACTTTTCCTATCTTTTTCCTTTGAATTTCTCCCTTAAGAATATAATAACCTAAAAGGAGAAATGAAACATAGAAAATGTTCCCTTGAATGATTTATAATAACCAACTTCAAACCTATCTCTCACCATGGTCCTTAGTGGGTCCCTTGTGAAGATGGAAGCGTTTCTTTGTTTGTTTGTTTGTTTATTTCACTGCACTATTTTGGGGTAAAGGAGTAACTAGGTTATTGAAGTGTTTGCTGTTTGATGACATAACTAAACTTAAGGCAGGTATGCTTTTCTTGGTTAGAATTTGATTAGCTTCATTAAACTTTTGCTCTAGGGAAAGAATGGTACAGAAAAAAATAAAAGAATGAGAGGAAGTACTTCCTTTTCAGTCATAGTGGAGAATTTATCATAATAAGATCAACAAAGCATTGTTTCTATGTACCATTTGTGGCATATATGTTAAAAAAAAATCATTGCATAGCCTTTGTGATGGTATGAAGTACAATAAGATTTTACCTGTATCCAATAACATAACTTGTCTTCCTTTCCATTCTTTCGTGGTTTAATCTCATACTGTCACATGGGTTCATTTTACCTAAAGATGGAATCTTCTTCTCCTTTAGAGGGAACCCCCAACTGAACCCCAAGGAAAACTGAAAAATGTATGGACTTTGTAGTCAGAACTTGGGAAGAGAAATCTCAACTCTATCAAGTAAAATAGTCAAAATTAAGTTGAATATAGGGATTAAAATTGATGATTAATATAATGCAGCTGTAGATTGAACAGCATATGGTACCACTTAATAAATGACAATTTATAATTCATTCATTTATTACACCTGCCTGAAGAAGAGAAATCTAAGAGAAATACACAACAGAAATAAAGTACAAATCTATCAAATAAAACAAAGTGAATCAGTACACATTCTTAAACATCATTAAATATGTTCAATATGTACAAGGAAGTGCTAACTTACAAAATGCATACTTTTCATGAGCTTAACATTCTAAAACATTTTCCTTAAAAATTATGCTGTACTGGATGAATTAGTAAAACTCTATGAAAACCCTAACCTATCTGTAGCTCTAGAAACCCTAACCACATGCAAAACCATGCCACAAGTTTCCAATGACACATTTCACACATTTGCTACTCTCAGTAAAGGGATCAATAATTCTTATCAGCTAGGCCATGGAGCAAAGAAAATGGGATCTCTTCCAACTACAGGCAATCCATAGTGGTACTCATGGCAGGATTTAGGAGCTCCATTAAGCCAGGAGTAAGGGATAAGTCTAGACAATGAACATTAAGGATCTCCATGCACAAGGAAAAAATAGAGCAAAATGAAAGAAATAAGATGGGGTCAGGTCAGTTCTAATGGGAAGGAAGAATAGTTAACTGTAACAGGATTGGGAGATGGTCTGGCTCTGGTGAGGGGAGAAAGGTTTAGGAAGGTGTTCAGGAAGGGGTTCAGAAGTAGACACAGATTACGTCCAGGGTAGGTGTGATGCAGCAGGTTGGGATAAATTCCAGCAAGGAGAATTGATTATTTCAGAGAGAGGGGCCAGGACATCTCTGACAGGGGCAGGGGAGGACAAATAAGCAAGAGGATGAGGATCTGGATTAGGTGGCCTTGGGGTGAGGTTCCTCTGGCAGTGGGACACGAGGTATACTCTAGGGGGAAATCAGTGGTAAAATCCCCAGTAAATGTAGCCTTCGAGAGGGAAAGAAGGGGAAATTCCTTCAACCCTGCTAGCTGTGTAAACCAAAGTTTTGAAGTTAGACCTGGGCTTGCGGTTTTCCAACTTACTTTCTAGCTTTTAGACTCTAAGCAAGACACCCAACCACTAAACATCATTTTATTAATCACTCAACTTTGTGTAATAATGCCTCCATCAAGGGACTCCTGTGAGGATTAGGAGATAACACATGAAAAATGTCTGTTACTCTTCAGTCATTCTTTCTATTGTTTATTTCCTTTTATTTTCATATAAAGTACAAGTTCTTACCATAAGAAGTTTATCTTTCTGCCCAGGAGAGATGACCCAACCCCTATTTCATAAAAAAGAGACAGGAAGTATGTGGGAATTTGAACACCCAGGCGCCCTGTGTATGGTTGAGGCACCAGCCCTAGAAAGTAGTTGGAAGATGAAATTCTAACTGTAACTCCAAAGTAAATCAGTGGTACTAGCTGGGAGCTACATCCACCCAAAATGAGATGCCCTTTTCTAATCCATTCAAAGGCTTTACATGGGATAGTGGGTAACCCTGAAAGTGTCTCGCTAGGAGGTAGAATACAAGTGAGCTACTTGATTGAGTGGCAATGAGCCTTTCACGTTCAATATATCTAACATTTCAGTCTTAAATCTTTTCTGAATCGAAGCAAGTGTTACTGAGTAAATGAATTATTTCCAAGTCCTAAGTACACAGTAAATCTATTGGGAATACATAGTTCAAATATTATAAAACATCAAGTACATTTTTTTCTTTTCCATGTTATATCATCCAGAATGACATCCCAAAGGTAGAAGAGGTTATGCTATATTTATTACAGAGAATACCTTCATGAAAAATAAACAAGAAATTTCAAATTGCAAAAATGTTTATAGGAGAGTTTGGTGGGAAAATATTCATTCCACTAATATTATTGGGTTCCTACTACATGCCAGGTGTGTAAGTGTAGGAAACAAGACTGTCTACCCAGAATTGTAAACCCTAAATAGATAATTACAACTGTGATGAGTGTAATAATGGAGAACGGCCACGGGGACATATAACAAAGAGGCATCCTAGTGGGGGAGTGGAGGTGAGTGCAAGACTTAGGCAAGCTCATTAGCGAGTAGCAATTTATCTCTATCTTTTTACCAAACTGGAAAACTAAATTCCCAAGATCAGTTAATATAAAGAAGAATATGAAACTCAAGATAGGTCATGCAATCGTTAGCATCAACCCATGTGAATGAAGTCCAGATCTCCAGCTCAGGCATACTGTACCTCAAGGCACTAAAACAACTTACTTATATTGATGGTTATGCTTCCGTAATTCTTCAGAAATCATGGTAAGTGTGATAGATGGCAGAAGAATGGAAATGGGCAAATCTTGAATCCAATTTTCAAAATAGAAGTTGAGGCAAAAGATGAGGAAGTTTGAGATTAGTCCCTGCCAAAATTCTTTGAGCTAAGCAGATGGTTTTTGAGATCTTAGTAAATAAACTGGTTTTCATGAAAACCAACAGGATTTGCTAAATCAAGTTATATTAAGATATGTTTATTTCCTTCTTCCTCACTCCCTTCCTTCTTCTTTCCCTCATTCCTTTCTTTCTTATCTTTCCATCTTTCATAACTTCTGTTATTCAACGAGTGCCTGTCCGACACATCTAAAGATGCTTTATATATTAATAGAATGCTTGACAAAGCAAGATGTTAGCCAAACCAGTGCCTGACAAAGAGTTTTATGTACAAGATAAAGAAAATGAGCTTAGTAAGAGCAATTAGATAAGAATACTTATCTAAAGAACATGCATGCTTTAGTTAATGCATGAACTGAACTAGTTCAGTTAATGAAAGATAAAGTGGTTCCCACGGTGCTATGTCCATTGAACTTCCCGGGTAACACTTCTATCAGTGCCTTGATGAAGTCCTAACAGTCACAGACATGCTGGTTACATAAAGCTATAGAAGGATAACTAGAACTTGCATCAGAATCACCAGGGGTGCTTGCTCAAAATTCATACTCCTACCCACCCCCCAGATTTTCTTAATCAAAATCTTAATGTTGTATAGGAATCTGTATTTTTAACAAACACTATAATCATTTTGCACACTTAGGTCTGAGAACCCTCACCAGAATGTTTAAGACATGTCCCCTAGCCCAACCGCTAACCACATGTGTACATGGGATCTAATTAAAAAACAAACAACAACGATAACCAAAAAGCTTCTGCAGATAAATGTTAAACGTTCTCAAAGATTTAAGGAACTTTCCTTATCGATTAAGTTCACTATACTATAATGGCACATTTTGTGGCACCCCAAAACAATTACAATAGTAATATCAAAGCTCACTAATCATAGATCACCATAACAGATATAATAATAATGAAAAACCTTGAAATATTGTGAGAATTATCAAAATGTTACACAACAACACAAAGTGAGCCCATGCTGTTGGGGAAAAAAGGTACCAACAAATAGACTTCCTCAATGTAGGGTTGCCAGAAATCTTCAATTTGTTAAAACAAGGTATGCCTGTATATCTTTCTCACCCATTTTTAATACTTTTACTATGCATTTGATCACAAACAATATGGTGTTGTACTGTTGTATATGCTTTTAAAATTACATAAGTGGTGTCATAAAGTACTTACACTTCTGCTAATTGTTTTTGTCACTCAATATCATGTTTATAAAATTCGTTCTTTTTCTAGATATATTAAATGAGATTCATTGATTTATTATGATTTATATGCTTCATGATTTTCTAGATACAGATATTTTATCACTTATTGACTCAGTTCCCTGAAGATGGAAATTTGGATTGTTAGTAGGTTTTTTTTTTTACAATTACAATGTTGCAATCAAAGCTTCAATGAATGTTGAATGAAACTCTCTCTAGTGTTTGTAGCTACATGTGAAACTGCTGAACTCACAGACATTTGCCAAAATTCACATATAAAAATGTTTACTGCAGCACTGTTTACAAAGCTAAAAATTGAATACACTGAAATTATATCTATCAGTAGCAGAACAGATATATAATTTTTTATTTATTTATGTGATACAATTAAAGAGAATGGTAAAGACATATATATAAGTGTTGATACAAAATTGATTGCTCAGTGAAAAAATCAAGTTATAATACTATACAATTATTCTACTTTATATAAAATAAATGATTAAATTAATAGCATACATATACAAAAATTCTATATGCATCTATTAATTTATCTTTAAGAAATTCATGTGATTTGTTATCTACAATATATAGATGGACTTGTATTTTCCTTATTTTGTATTTTTATAGTGCTAGACGTGCATTGTTTTAATCTATACTTACAATCACAATAAATTTATTCTTATCCTGATAATGACACATTTTGATTTTCTGACTAGTATTTCCTACAAGGGTCACTTCTGCCACAAAGTCCCATTTCTGTTTTTATCACAAACAACGAGAGTTTATACTCACTTAGATTACTGCAATCTCTTTCTTGCTATGTCTTGAAATTTCTCAAACTTAAAATTAATTACATTCACTAATACTGCTTTTCCCAAGAATCCTTCTGACATATTATATTCTCTCTCAGATCTGGATATTTATAATATTGTTATAATTACCATAAATTATGGGATTTCAGGTAAATAAATATATTTAATAATTATAAAAGTTTAAAGGAAGTATATAGTGAGAGAGTGAAGTTGTTCACCAGGAAAAATATATTTGGATGCCTAACCGAGTTTCCTTAGAATGACATTTACTTGGAAAAATTAACCATTATCCAGAAACCAGACTGTTCTTGAAAAATTATAAAAATCAATCTCCCTATTATTCTTAAATTGATCAGAATTATGGGTACTGATTCATGCTAATAAAGCTCACAAAAAATTATAAATATTCAGTAAGCTGCTATTTACCCAGGCACACTGTATTAAATAATACAGATCAGCTCTAAGTCTGAAATGTCACCTAAATCAGGTGAGGAAGAGGCTCTTGGGTGTAACCCATTAAATCAACTCCTGAGCACAATTCCATCCATATATGGACCTGTGAAATGAAAGAGACAAGTTATCTTCCCCCAAACCTCCTAACACACATGGTAGGATAGGCATAGCACACCTGCAGACATTCTAGTTCAAACAGGGGGAAATGGAAAGTAAAACGGAGTCACTGTTTCCAAGTAGTTCTGAAATAATAGTGAGCAAATGGGAGTTCCTGGATTAGGTTTCAAGGCCTGGGAATAGTCCTCCTTGGATCTCAGCTCCATTCTCTGATAGTTTCATCCTTCTTAGCTCTGCCCTCTGAGCCATCTTTCCTTTTTCATGAAAGGTAGCGTGAGTTTGTGGCCTACTGGTTTTTCAGACTGCTTCCGGCTGGTAGAATTTTGGTGGTTTAACTGTCTCCTTTCCTTTTGTATTATTTTCTTTGTCCCTTTCAGACCAAGCTGGCAGTGTTTCTTCTAAAATACATTTCTTGGGAACTCTATGGGTCTTGCATGGATTTCACAGGGATTCACACCGCAAGAGAAAAGCCATATCCACATATGTTTTTAAGATTATCCCTTTTCTGTGTCTCTCAGCCTCCTACTGTAAAGGCTAAAGGACAATGCCCTTCAGCCTCCCAGAGGCCCTCAGATTTGCAGGAAAAGATCAGTGAGGCATACCCTTAATCTCTTGAAAGGAGCCTTTTTGAGGCTGATTACTCTGACATTTGATCTTTCTGAGATTTTTAGCAAAAGTCACATACTCAGCTATTTCTCAATGCTATACTTTTGGCAGTCATTATTGAATTTTAGCATCTTTTGCCATCTGGAGAAGCTGTGAATTTTCAGTCATTTAAACCTAGTTCATTTTGTTTAACATTCTTCCTTCAATTTATCTCCCTCCTCTTGCATTCTATTATAAGCAGTAAGAGGAAACCAGGTGGCAACTTCAATACTTTGCTTTGAAATCTCCTTAGCTCTATATATGAGCTCATTGCTTACGAGTTCTTCTTTCCACCTGATGGCAGAACATGCAATTTCACTAACATTTCTGCCTATATATAACAAGGATCCCTCTTCCTCTGATTTCCAGTGTTTCTCACTTCTGAGCCCTTACAGCAGTGCTCTCAAAGTCCAGATTTCTACTAAGGGTCTGCTCATGGCAATTCAGGCTGCTGTGGTTTGAATATATCCCCCAAATTTCATGTGTTGATTAGAAGTGGGGCCTTTGGGAGTTAATTAGGGTTAGATAAGGTCATCAGGATGGGGCCCCCATGATGCAACTGATGACTTTAAAGAAGAGGAAAAGAGACCTGAGCTGACACGTGCACTCTTGCTCTCTTGCCATATGATGCCTTCTGCCATGGGATGACCCTTGCCAGATGATAGCACCATGCTCTTGGATTTCCCAGCCTCCGAAACCATGACCCAAATAGACATCTATTGTTTGTAATTTACCCTGTCTGCGGTACTCTGCTATAGCAACACAAAATGGACTAAGATGCAGGCTCTCTCTATCATGTTCCTCAAAAATTTTACAACCTCCTCCTACTGTCTAATCCCAAAGTTGCTTCCATATTTTTGGTATATATTATAGCAACACATGTCTTGGCACCAAAATATTTTCTATTGCCATAAAATATTTTAGTAGCTCAAAACAGCACTCAGTTATTTTCTCTCAATTTTCATGAGTTGGGAGTCTGACCACAGCACCAGTCCTCCACTCAGGGCCTTCAAAGCTGCACTCAAGGTATTGGCTGCACTTTGGTTCTGTTATTCTCATCCAGAACTTGGGATTATCTTCCAAACTCACTTAAGTCATTGGAAGAATTCAGTTCCTTGCAGCTGTAGGACTCAGGCCCTCAGTTTACATAGGCTGCTCCTCACCATGGGCAGTTTACAAAATGACTCTTTGTTTAGTTCCAGGCCAGCAGGAGACTATCTCTCTTTAAAGAGCTCATCTGATTAGGTCAAATCCATCCATTAAAATCTCTTCTTTGATTAATCTAAATTCAATTGATTAGGAACTATAATTACAAGTGAAAAGCCCTTTATATGTGTATATCCCTTGGAGTTAGGAAAAAACGGCCACTTCAGTTCCCACTCCACCATCATGACCCTCCCCCAAACCCACACACATAAACACATACCTAAGCATAGATCATAAATTTTTCCTAAAGTACATTTATATGATTGCGTGACTTTCTCCAATGGTGTTGAATACACCTGATTTAGCAGCAGACAATGTTGGCAGTGGAACTGATCCAAGGAAAGTGAGTAAGAAAAGGTCCCTAAAGGATTCACAACATGAAGCAGCAAGAGGAAGCAACAAAGAAGAAGACAGGTCTCCATCCACCTCTCAGAGTAGATAAAGGTATTAGGATCAAGACAACGATACACTACAGGGCAGATAATCATCCTATAGTGGAACAAAAACCTCAGTAAGAAGGCTTTCCTAAGAGATTCTTAAAAGAGCATAAGAGCTTATCATCTGAGACTGCAATGGATCTGGTGTGGACAGAGGCAGCCGACTCACTGCAGTCAGCCTCTCTCCCCCAGTACCACCTTCCACTGTGTGGTTTTCAGACAACAGGAACAACTTACTATTTTATATGGACCGAGAGCCGGTGGTTAAATGAGATGATGGCACTGTTATATTCGTTTTCTATTGTTGCTAACAAATTATCATAACTTATTGGTTTCAAAAATCCACAAATTTATTATTTGACTATTCTGCAAGTCAGAAGTATAAAAATCAAGGTGTCAGCAGGGCTGCATTCTTTCTGGAGGCACTAGGAGCATCTATTTTCTTTCCTTTTCTAGCTTCTAGAGGAGACCTGTACTCCTTGCCTGTGGCCCCCTCCTCCACCTTCAAAAGCCAGCCCCATAGCATCTTTAAGTCTCTCTCCTACTCTGAAATTCCTACTTCCATCTTATAAGGACACTTGTAATTACAAGGGGTCCATATAGATTACCCAGGATAATCTTTTCATCTTAAAATCCTTAGCTTAATCACATCTTCAGAGTCTCTTTTGTCATATAAGGTAATATTTCACAGGTTTCAGGGATTACGATGTGGACATCTTTGGGGAGCTATTATTCTACTTACCACAATTCTCAGATGCCTTTCTATTAATGTTCAAGCTTAACCAGTTCATTTGGCTGATGGCAATAAATGCTCAGTAATGTTGTAATGAGTTTGCTTATAAAGTTTATTTGCAATACATTTCCATAGATTCTGATACCTTCTGAGAAAATCAACAGAGGTATTGTAATTTAAAAATTCGATTAGCTAACAGAAATTAAGTAACATCATGTTCTTAAGGAGTTGCTTCAAAGCATTCACGAAGCATCTAATTGATCCTTGTAATTGTCATTTAAAGTAAGGGAAAGATGGATATCATTAAAGACATTTTTAAACAAGGAAACTAAAGCATACAGTGGGTTAAGTGGCTTTCCTTAGATCTCTCAGGGAGGGAAACTGGAGGAGTTATGATGACGATTCAGTTTCCCCTCTTCCCATTCAGTAGTTTAAAAGGCTAGGAATAATAATTACAATGATTCATGCTGATCACCTAGTGCTTCTTCTCCAAAGCACTGGAAATCCACAAGAGGAATGATCACGGAGACATTAATATGCCTTTGGTTAGTTTTTCTACCTCCTAGTTTCAACAAAGCTTCAAAGAACATGCAACAACCTGTTTAAGAAATCTACTCAACTTTTAGTTGTTTCCATTTGAATTGCAAATAGGTTTGGAAGGTCTTAAGAAAACATGACTTGAAATTTTAAAAACATGTATTGTTAACCTGACTGGCAGGTAAAAACAAAAAGTAGACAAATAATGGATGTGCTGTCTGAAGGCTCTAATGACACAGTAGTATAGGGGACACTGTGAACTGCATGGTGGAAAGAGCTGGAGAATCAGACAGAAATTAGTTAGAATCTCAATTCTTCTGCTTATGCCTGATAACTGCCCGATAACTGCCCTTAAACAAGCTCCCTAATCTCTCAGATGCCTCATCTTAAAAACAATGATAGCTATCTTGTAGAGTTGATATAAAGATTAGAGATAATATATGTAAAATACCTGGCACATAAAAGTATTTAATATCTTTCCTTCTTAGGAAAAAAGTAAAATATAGGAACAGCCTTTCCTGCTAAAAATGTTTGCAGTGGATGCTCTCTGGTGCACTGCCCAGATTCTGCTTCGGGGAGGAAGGATTTATTCTCTAAGCTGCTGGAAGTGCTGCTCATGGAAAGCTCTTTATTGTTGGCCCCTACAGGAATTGGGTTGGCTGAATAGAGCCACCTCACCTAATGTCCACCTCGTTCAGATTGACTGCCTCCAGTGACTGATCAAAAAGCCATCATCCCAGATCACAACTTGCCTTCGGATGGGCAGCATTCCCAGCATTCTGCTGGAAATGTTTACCAACTCAACTGCTCTCTCTGTCCAAACCTGCTTCTGCCCTTTCACTTCCTTCCGCAGGTATTGATCTCAATGCACTCCCTATAAACCTCTATAGCCTAGTCAGAGCTGGGAGTCAGGTTAGCAGGGAACCCTATCCAGCACCAATATTGCAAGGTGAACTGTTGCTCAGATTTTCATACGAGCATTATAATGATATTTCCCCACGAGGGCACAAGCACACATGATACACCCAAGTATCTTTGGGTTGCTTTGACAAGGATTGAAGAGTTAGGAGTCTTAAACCTTAAGTCTTGTGTCTGCTGCTATTGTACAAGGAGCCAGGATAAGTGTGAACCCTCTGCCAAGCTCTATTTTACCCCTTCTGAACATCTTTCAATCACCACTTTGTATAAAGATTCAGCCTGTCCCATTAGAAATGTTGTTTATCTCACAATTGAGGAAATTTTAATATGATCTATATAGTGAATGGTATTAATAATTATTAATATTGTTGTTCTGGAGCTTTATAATACTCAAAAAAGGAGAATATATGTTTGAACTTTTTCATAATAAAATAGTGTATATTAATATACTTTATAAAAATATACATAATGCATGTACTTTGAAGATCAAGTTTTAAGAAAAGTTTAATAATATACTGAAATTCAGTACTGCTTACATGCAGCAAATACATCTATCAAAATATAGAATATTCATATTTTCCAGAGCAGATAAAATAGGGCTTGTTAGGTATCTTGCCAAATAGTTTTCAAATTTATTTTTAAAAATTGCTGAGGGTTTCTTTAAAAGCAAATCCCATAAGGCATTTCCAACTAAATTTTTATTTTAAGAGATTTACTTTTCATATTAAAGTAGAGATACAGCTGTTCTGTGCATTATACAGACTTTTAGAATATGAAAACTTTCTGTTTAATACCTAGTTATTCCAATTTTAAAAAGCTCAACTTTCTAAAATCTCTTTTTTGAAAATAATGCATGTTTGAGTGATTAAAAAATATGTATAAAATCTAACAAAATACACTTTTCTTCCTCTACAACCCTTAAGAAAGACCCTAAAGACTCAATAACTGGTGCCACCTGAGCTATTTAAATTTAAATTTTGGTCAAAACAATTTTATTTATATGCATATAATATATATTTAAATATATATTATATATATAGTTAAGTTGGAATCAAAATAAGAAAAGAAAGTAGTATCTGACTCAGGTGTTCAGTGTATGTAGAGTGGTATTATTTCTAAATCTCAAATGTTTATCTGAGGTCTGCTATGATGAGGAAAGCCACAGGACCCAAACATAGTACGAAAACATGTTTCCTACTTTTGTATTCTTCTATGTTTGAAGATCTTTCTGAATTTTGAGGTCTCATCCATTTGAAGTGATTTGATCTAGCACTTTGGGGAACACCGTTATTCAGAAAATGACTTTTCTCAAAGAGACTTAATTATTTTAATAATCATAGAGTGCTCTAAGGGATTTCTATAATCAGGTCATTATAATATCCAGGTATTCATCCTTATAAATAAGGCTTGTGTGTCTGAAATAAAAAGAAGGGAATGAAGTGTTTTAAGGACAAAGATATAAATGGTGTGAATTAGATGTCTAACAGCCTATGAAGGCTGAATTTTTAAAGTATTTTACCTAGCTCTCAGGACTACTCCCAAATAAACAAACAAGCCAATAAATCCAAATAAAAAAGGAGAGAGAGAGAACAAATAAAATGAGATTGGCAAGGTGTCAATGGTTAATGGTACACAGAAGTTCATTATACTATTCTCCCTACATGTTAAGCTGAGTCCTTTAAGAAATATGACAGGTTTGATAAGAATTTGGTGTAAAATAAAATGAGATTAGATGGGATGACAATCAGGAAAACTAGTTTTAGTATTAGATTGTTGCCAGTAACTATCTCTGTGAGCTGGATAATCTACCTGTCTGACTATCAGTTTCTCCAAATGTAAAATGAATGTCCCTTAAAGTTACCAAGCATTCAAAGAAGAAATTATACCAATCCTACTTAATCTATTCCAAAAGACGGAGGAGGAGGGAGTACTGCCAAATTCATTAGACAATGCCTATATGACCTTGATTCCTAAACCAAAGGAACAACAAAAAAAGAAAAAAAAAAAAACTATATACCAATATCTCTGATGAACATAGATGCAAAAGTCTTCAACAAAATATAAACAAACTGAATTCAACAACACATGAAAAAGATTATTCATCACAATCAAATGGGATTCATTCCAGGGATGCAAGGATGGTTCAACATAGGCAAAATAATCAATGTGATAACAACATATCAACAGAATGAAGGACAAAAACCATATGATCATTTCAATTGATGCTGAAAAAGCATTCAGTAAAATCCAACATCCCTCCATGATAACAACTCCAAAAAAAGTAAGTATAGAAGGGACTTACCTTCACACGATTAAAGCCATGTATGACAGGCCCTCAGCTAGTATCATACTGCATGAAGAAAAGCTAAGAGCCTTTCCTCTAAGAACTGGAACAAAACAAAGATGCCTACTTTCACAACCGTTATTTAACATTAATGGAAGTTCTAGCTAGTGCAATCAGACAAGAGAAAGAAATAAAGGGTATCTAAATAGGAAAGAAAGAAGTCAAATTACCTTGTTTGCAGATGAGATGCTCTTATACCTAGAGAAATCTAAAAACTCCACACACACAAAAACTGTTGGAACTGATAAATGAATTCAGTAAGTTGCAGAATACAAAATTAACATACAAAAATCAGTAGCATTTCTATATTTTGACAATAAACAATCTGAAAAGGAAACCAAGAAAGTAATCCCACTTACAATAGCTACAGATAAAATAAAATACCTAGGAATAAACTTAATCAAAGAAGGGAAAGATCTCTATAATGAAAACTATAAAACATAGATGAAAGAAGTTGAAGAGTACACACACAAAAAAATGGAAAGATATTCCATTTTCACAGATTGGAAGAATCAATATTATTAAAATGTCCATACTACCCAGAGCAATCTACACATTCAATGTGATCCCCATAAAAATACCAATGACATTCTTCACAGAAATAGACATAAGAATCCTAAAATTTATATGGAACCACAAAAGACTCAGAATAGTCAAAGTCATCCTGAACAAAAAGAATAAAGCTGGAGAAATCACATTTCCCAACTTCAAATGATACTGCAGAGCTGTATAACCAAAACAGCATGGTACTGGCATAAAAACAGACACATAGATCAATGGAACCAGTTAGAGAACGCAGAAATAAACATAAATCTGCTCATCTATAATGAACTTATCTTTGACAAAGGTGTCAAGACACACAGTGGGGAAAGGACAGTCTCTTCAATAAATGGTGCTGGGAAAACTGGATATCCCTATGCAGAAGAGTGAAACCAGACCCTTGTTAACCGCCATACACAATAATCACATCAAAATGTATTAAAGACTTAAAATCTAAGACCTGAAGCTATGAAATGACTAAAAGAAAACATTGGGAAAATGCTTCAGGACACTGGTTTGGGAAAGGACTTCTTGAGTAATACCCTCAAAGCACAGATAATCAAAGCAAAGTTGAACAAATGAGATTACATCAAAAGCTTCTGTAAAGCAAAGGAAACAATCAACACAGTGAACAGAAAACCCACAGAATGGGAGAAAATATTTGCAGACTATCCATTTGACAAGGCATTAATAACTAGAATATATAAGAAGCTCCAACAACTCAATAGGAAAAAATAAAAAATTCTGATTAAAAAATGAGCAAATGATCTGA
Organism: Avahi laniger; assembly: GCA_963575035.1. NCBI lineage: Eukaryota > Metazoa > Chordata > Mammalia > Primates > Indriidae > Avahi > Avahi laniger. The sequence continues at coordinate 9,826 of CAUYSK010041660.1, read as the reverse complement.
ACGGACATTTCTGAAAAGAAGATATATGAATGAACAACAGGTATATGAAAAAATGCTCAAGATAATTAGTCATCAGAGTAATGCAAGTCAAAACTATAATGAAATCTCATCTCACTCCACTTAAAAAATGGCTTTTATCAAAAAGACAAGCAACAACAAATGCTGGTGAGGATGTAAAGAAAGTGGAACCCTTGTACACTGTTGTTGGAAATGTAAATTAGTGCAACCACTATAGAGAATAGCATGGAGGTTCCTCAAAAAACTAAAACTAGAACTACCATATGACCTAACAATGCCACTGCTGAATATATATCCAAAGAAGAGGAATTCTGTATATTGAAAAGATATCTGCACTCCCATGTTTATTACAGCACTATTCACAATAGCCATGATTTGGAATCAACCTAAGTGCCCATCAACAGATGAATATGTAAAGAAATTGTGGAACATATACACGATGGGATATTATATAGCCATGAAAAAGAATGAAATCCCATCATTTGTGACAACATGGATGGAACTGGAAAACATTATGTTAAGTGAAATAAGCCAAGCACAGAAAGATAAATGTTCTCACTCATACGTGGGAGCTAAATATTAAAAACAATTGATCTCATGGAGACAGAGAGTAGAAGGATGGTTATCATAGGCTGGGAAAAGTAACAGGGAGTGGGGGATAAAGTTGGGATGGTTAATGTGTGCAAATTACAGTTAGATAGAATGTAAAATATTTTATAGCACAACAAAGTGACTATAGTCAACAAGTTAGGGTATACTTTAAAATAACTGAAAGAGTGGAATTGCAATGTTCCTAACACAAAGAAATGACAAATGCCTGAGGCGATGGATACCCCAATTACCCTGATTTGATTAATTCACATTGTATGCTTATATCAAAACATCACATGTACCCTATAAAGACATACAACTACTATGTTCCATAAAAATTAAAAATAATAATTTTTAAAAAAGAAATGAAAGAATAAAAAATTTAGAAGGAATTTTTCTAAAAGTTGAAAATAAATGTTACTTATTATTTAAGAGTTTTCATTTCCAAATATATGTGTTCAGTTTCCCATACTATATTTTCCTAATGCTTTCTGAACTATGAGATTAACCTTATGCCAGGCAGTCCAGTGGATGCTCTGAAAACCTGGCTTTAGAGAAACCTGATGTCAATATAAGCCATGCAATTTTATATTTCACATCAAGACTGTCTAATGTACAATTAAGTTAAAATTCAACAGTTACAATCTAGAATGCCTATAAATTCAGTTTTAACCACAGTGTATAAAATTTTAAGTGCTGCATTCTAGGTACTTGTGTGCTTACTCAACAGGAAAACTACTTTAGGCTAGTGCAATAAATATAAAATTTAATACTGTAATATAATTTTGAGGCAATATTAAATTGATAAAATTCAAGAAACTTCTTCAATCTGATAAAGAGCATTTTTAAAAACCTTACAACTAATATCACAATGGTGAAAGACTGAATGTTTTTTCTTAAGATTGGTAAAAAACAGGAATGCCCACTCTCAAAATTCCACTCACCATTGTACTGGAGGTTATAGCCTGTACAGTTAAACAAGAACAATAGATAAAAGGCATACAGATTAGAAAGAAAGTAATAAAATTGTCTTTATTCACAGACAACATTATAATCTGCATAGAAGATCCCACAGAATCAGTAAAAAGCTAGTAGAACTAGCAAGTACAGAAAGTTTGCAACATACAATGTCAATGTGTAAAATCAAATAGATTTCTACATACTTTCAATAAACAATTGGAAATTAAAATTAATAAAACCATTTACAACAGCATTCATAATAGACTTATTAGGGATAAATTTAACTACAGAACACTGCTGAAGGAAATTTTGAACTGGAGGACATTATGTTAGGAGAAATAAACCAGGAATAGAAAGACAAATATTGCATTCTCACTCATACAGGGGAGCTAAAAAAAAGTTGATCTCATGGAGTAGAGAGAGTAGAATGGTGGCTACCAGAGGTGGCAGAGGGTAGGAGGCAGGTGGGGGGAGATGAAGAGAGGTTGGTTAATAGGTACAAAAATACAGTTAGATATAAGGAATAAGTTCTAGTGTTCAATAGCACAGCAGGGTAAACACAGTTAACAATAATTTATGGTATATTTCAAAATAGCTAGAAGATTTGGAATGTTCCCGACACAAAGGAACGGTAAATGTTTGAAGTGATCGATATCCAAATTACCTGGATTTGATCATTATACACTGTATGCATGTATCAAAATACCATGTGTACAAATACTACATATCAATTAAAAATAAAAAGAAGACCTACATTAAGGGAGAGGTGTATCTTGTTCATAGATCAGAAAAATGCATTATTTATAAATATACAAATTCTTTCTAAATTGATCTATAGATTCAGTACAATTCCATCAATATCCTGGAAGATACATTACAGAAATTGATAGGCTAATTCTAAGATAAATATAGAAACACAAAGAACCTAAAATGGCCAAAACAATTTGAAAAAGAACAAATTTGGAGGACTAACACTACTTGATTTCAAGGCTTACTACAAAGGTAGAGTAGTAAAACAGCATGCATTTTGATATAAGAACAGGCATATAGATCAATGGAATAAAATAGAGCATTCAGAAATAAACCCAAGATATATATGACCATTTGATTTTCTACAATGGTACCAAGGTAATTCAATAGGACCATAATAATATTTTCAACAAATGGCACTAGAACATTTGGATATCCAAACACAAATGAAATGAACCTCAAACCTTACCTCACACCATATGTAAAAATTAACATGAACTGTATAATAGACCTAAATGTAGGCACTAAACTATAATATTTCTAAAAGAAAATATAGGATAAAATTTTTATAACCTTGGCTTGAGTACAGATGTCTTAGAATACATAAAGCAAATACTGATAATTTGAAAATCATCAAAATGGAAGACCATTCCTTCAAAAGATAGTGTTCAGAAAATGAAAAGTCAAGCCATAAATTTTGATTAAATATTTGTATAAGAAACATTTGATAAAATACTTGTATCTAAAACATATAAAGAATTATTACAATTCAATACTAAAACAAAACTACCTGATTTTAAAAGAATAGTCAAAAGATTTAAACAGATACTTTATCAAAGAATATATATGAATGGCAAATATTAAGCATAAGAAAAGATGTTGAACATCATTGATCATTAGGGAAATGCAAATGATACACCAAAACACACACAGTTTAGAATGGCCAAAAATAAGAAAGACAATACTACATGATGGGAAGAATGTGAAGCAACTGGAAATCTCTCATACATTCCTGATGGAAATGCAAAATGATACAGCCATTTTGGAAAACAGTTTATTTAATAGCAGTTTCTTATAAAATTAAACATATACTTACTATAACACTAAGTAATCTCACATTTAGGTATTATTCCAAGAGAAATTAAAACATTTGTCCACACAAAGACTTGCAATTGAATGTTCAAAGCATCTTTTTTCACATTATCCCCCCAACAATCCAAATGTCCATCAACTGATCAATCTAAAATAAATTATGCAATATCCATAAAAAATAATGCTACTCAGCAATAAAAAGAACAAATGACTTATATGTGGATGAATCTAAAAAACATTATGCTAAATGAATGAATACAAGAGACAAAAGAATGAATACTATAAGATTCTATTAATATGTAACTCTGGACAATGCAATACTATCCTGGAAGCAAATGATCAAAGATTGCTTGGGGATAGGGTAAGGAGTGGATTGATTTCAAAGGTACAGAAGAAAAGCTTTTAAAGATGATATGAATGTTGTATATCTTGAGGTATACTTTGTCAAACCTCACCAAATTGTATTACTATAATTAATGAATTTCATTGTATATAAACTGTGTGTGTGTGTGTGTGTGTGTGTGTGTGAGTGTGCATAACATGATACCATAAAAAAAAACAAAAAATGCCAACTATTGGATGTTGGGCAGGGGGGAGGGGGGAGGAGGGGACAGGTATTTGCATACACAAAGAGTGCAATGCGCACCATCCAAGGGATGGACAGGCTTGAAACTTGGACTTGAGGGGTTGAGGGGAGGCAAGGGCAACATACGTAACCTAAACATCTGTATCCCCATAATATGCTGAAATAAAAAAAAAAAAACAAGAAATGAAAAGTATCAGGCACCAAATAAATATTTGGTATTTATTTTCAGAAAAGTTACAATGGCTATATTCTACAAAACATTTCACCCTACATTTTCCTTAAATACTTGGCTTTCTTTGGTGTATTTAAAATATTATTTGATTTACCTGAAGCTTTGTGGGAACACATATAAATCTAGATATGAGAAATGTTTATTATACTACTATCAAAAATAGTTTTTTTCCAGAAATCAAGTGCTTTAAGATTTAAAGATAGTAGGAGAGACACAACACATGCAGTCTACCCCTAGAAGATTATACCATCAATATTTTTTTGCATGTATCGTATAGTTTATTACTCTGGGATCACCAAAGTTAATCATTGCAAACAAAAGTGATTGTGTTTGTTTTTTTTCATTCCAAGAGAGAAACAATCCAGCTGATTATACTTGGTATCTGAGCTAAGTAATGAAAACCCTAAAGAAATATAAGTAAAAACGAAAGTATACAAACTTCCATTTCTCTTCCTCATAGTAGGTGTTCAGGATAGAATGGTGAAGGGAGAATTATTATAATTAATTATAAACATTTAAGATTCTTAGTGTGCCAGGTCCTGTGCATAATACAGTGGCTATAAGTTAAAGAATGGTACTGATTTGAAACACATTATACCGACCTTCTTCATATTTCCCATAAATGACTAACACTATTTTATGATCAGTTCTGTTTCTTTCCACTAGAATTACTCCATTAATAAATGACTTTTTAGATCAAATGACTTGAACTAAATTATAAAATTATGTGAATTTTATATAAGCAAAGATAAATTCAGGGTGGGTTTTTTTCACAATTAATACCAGGTTGTTTCTTCAGGATATGTAGCATTTTATAAAATTCCTAGGCAAGACAGATCACAGATCAACAAATATTTAAAAAATTTATATATTCTACACACTATATTCCATGTGATAAAATGAAAAACAAAAATAGTGTGGGATCCCAAGGACTTTAACTTTAGCTGAGGAAACAAAACACAAGTACATAAATTTAGGTGTACATTACCAACGCCATTTCTTCAGGGCAATATTGGCACACATCTACTCTCTTAAATTAGTGTGCCTATTCAAAATTTACAGTCAATGGTAGGGTTGACCTCATGAGACCCCCTTCTCTGAAAAAAATAAAATGAAGTGTATCATTCTGTTCTTAAAGAATCCAGATCCCTTCTTTCTTTTTCACAATAGTATTAATTTTGGAAAATGTTCACCTGCCAGAAATAACAATGTAAAAAGGCAAGCAGAGAAGGAGATAAACTCAGAAAGAATAGAATGGTGAATTAGGCATTTAATAATTTATCCAGAAAAGGATAAATTAAATTATATCTCAATTTTATAAAGCCACAGGCAAGAACACATGAAAATTGAGTCAACAAAACAAAGGCCTGTGAAATATAATAATGTACTCCCAACTTTGCATTTCTTTTATGTGAAATTCTAGCATATTAAAATATACTACATGTCCTTTTTGCTACTAAGAGAATTTTAACTGATTGTACTTTCTGGCACGTATATGAAGGATGCTTCCAACACACTTTGAAATGATTTCACTAGGATCACATTGACAATGAGGTGGTGAAAAAGTAGAAGTCAATAATCACAGGTCATAACATCAGAATTTGATATAGGATCATATACTGACAAAGACCTGTTAGTATGAATGTTATCTACAAACAAGTAAAATAAATGTACAGCAATGACATAGAAACTGAAGGAAACAGAAAGCCCAAGAATTTTCTAATGATCGAGTGGTAACAAATGGAATGATTCTACAATGATCATTGTTGTTTACTAAGATGTGTAGTATGTCATCTCTAACATCTCTATAGAATGGGGTTCAGTTTTAATTGTTTTATTTTAGTGAATCAAATGTATATATACATTTTTTTTATTCCAGGGTATTGAGAGGGTACAAACATTACGGTTACACTTTATGTCTTTGCCTCACCCAGGTGTGGGTTAAAGGCATGCCCTTCCCCCCTACAGTGTTCCCCGTGTCCTTTAGTTGTGGATTTACCCCCCCCCAATACCTAGAGAGTATTTCTGCCATGTGATCACCCTAGTGTTGATCAGTTAGTACCAATGTGATGGCGAGTACAAGTGGAGCCCGTTCTTCTGTGCTTGTGGTGCCTCACTTTGGATAATGGGCCTAAATTTAATCCAGGAAAGCCAGATCACTGTCGTTTCTTATGATTGAGTAATATTCCATTGTAAACATATACCAAATTTTAATAATCCACTCATGGATTGAAGGGCACTTGGGTTGTTTTCACATCCTTGAAAATTTATATTTTATAAGGTCTTTCTCAAACTTACTTGTGACTTCAGTAAAGATAAAATGGGTCCTAAATTGGGGCAGTAACACTGAAAATGGCAGATCACAGAAAATGTCAAGTGTTCTATCTTCATAATGGTAAATGGTAACGCTTCAAGACAATTTAGAGAGAAATATAAGAAATTTCACATTTAGACATGCTGCCATATGATGTACTTTTGGTGTATCCAGACCAAGATTTTTATCCTATAAGTACTCTGAAACAGAATCCTTAGCTCAGGAAAAGAACATAGGCAGAAAATAGTTGAATCTATGGGATAGAATTGTGGTGAATATCAACATTTAGGGACTGAAAGGATAAAGAGGAGTCATTCAGTAAAGCACTTAAGGGAAGAACCAAAAGAGAAAGTGTTACAGAAGCCAAATGAGGAGAGAGAGTGACTATAATTGAATAGTTCTTTAGCCTAAGTATATAAGGTACACTGAGTCAGATATCATCATGTATTACCTTACCTTTGTATAGTGGAGAAAATTTTGAGATACTAAAGGTAAATATAATGAAACAATACAAAGTTACTACACAAGAACAAATATCTGAAGATTTCAGCTCTGGAAATAAAAAAAAGAACAGCAGAATGCTACCATTAAGTGTTCAAGACAAATTACAGTGTACATAAAAATGCTTTGAGCTAAACACTCTTAGAATTAATAAGCTGTCTAGTTATTCAATATAAATTCACTTGATTTATACCAAAAATTCATCTATATTCTACAGGAAAAATCCATTTTCTCTCCTCTTTCTAAAGGATTTCTCGACTCTGAAAGAAAGTCTATGATGATTAATGGAGGGCTGCTAGAAATTTGTGTTTAGAGAAAAAATTTAATCTTCTAAATTTTAAAGATGATACTTTAGGCCAATTATCAGCAAAAATTATGTCCTGAGCTGTTTTTTCCCAGGGAAAATATAAGTTATGTGGGATTTTCTGGAACTTTCCTATATGAGGCATATCATGATCTCATTAAATGATTAGCTGGAGGTAAGGACAGAGTATGTGACCTAGGCTCTCTCCACTCTCAGCTTACTCTGAGTTTAGTGCCATAACAAACTCTTAAAAGCCACATTTAATAATAATCTAACAGGGATAATATTCTAGAAATAATAAACCAATATGTTTTTCCAGTTTCCCTGAATTATGGTGACTTGTATTTCCCTACCTATTTTATCAGTAGACTATTGGATAAAATTAAGAAAATCTCTGAGCAGTAAGGGTTGTTCCTCATTTTCCCTGGCATAAGCTAGAAATATTTCACACTCTCCTTAAAGAAATTCTATGCTAAAAATGGAACTGCCCAGGCAGTAGGTTAGAAATGATTCAAAGAGGGATCTGAGTAGATAGAGAAGATTTGAAATAGCTTCTCCCAACCCACAGTCATAGGGATGGGATGGAGAACCAGAAAGACATACATATTTCAAAAGACATTTGAAAGGGGAATGGGACATAGATGAAAATTAACCATGATCTCAAGTGCCTAGGGTCATCAAGTTACTAATTTTACTTAAGACATGTTTTACTCCAGAGATAGTTTTATCCTTTTCCTCTCAGGATCCTACAATAGTTTCCAACTACCTGTTTTAAAAAATTGAAATTCTCCCACGTAGCGTTCGCTGCCCCAAGATTTTCAATCACATCCCTCTTGGCTGCACAACATATCACATGCACCTCTTGTCTCTTTAACTGTGGCTGCTTCTCACTTTGGTGCCCTTGCTCCTGCCAAGCTCTTTTCCATTACATTAGATACCTTGCTAGTTTCAAAACCTAGTAAGATTACCTAAATTACTCTTTAATGAAGTATAAGTTACCTTTTTAAAAAATGACTTTGTGATTGATAGAAAAGATAAGAACTTCTGTACAGTGATTCAATTTTTCCAAGTAAATATAATCAAAGATACAAAGATTTATGTATACAGATATGCATCAAAGCATAATTCACAATAGCAAGCTAACAGAAACAACCTAAATCAATGTGTGGTACTAGGTTAGATGACTCAGAAAAAGAGTGAAAATAAGAATCTCAGTAGGCGGTAGTTAAATAATCATCCTAGTATAGTCTTATAATGGAATATTATGCAACCATTGAAACATTTACTCACACAGGCATATGTTCAAAATATAATGCTGCAGAGGGAGGAAAAAATGGCGGATTAGTGGTGGCCTCTTGGCTCTCTGCTCCCAGAGAAGGAGGTGAAGAACTTGGACGGCTATGCACGAGTGAGTCACTCCCCCCTAGGAACAATGTTGTGAATCTGCAGAGAAACAGTGTGGGACACACAGCTCAGAAAAAAAAAGGTGAAAGGGAGATACATTTGCAAAGACTGGAGAGTGGAAGATATACAATAAGGAATAGAGTACAGGAGGGCCTGCACCTATGGCGAGCCAGCGCAGTGTAATTGACCCACAGGGGGATGCCAGACTCCACCACAGACCTCCACACCCACTCAGACAGGGGTGCGCCCAAAGTTGGTGCAAAGTCGTGGCACAGGATGACAGGCCCTGTGGAGAGAAGACAGTAGGGGGAATCGTTTTGAACTCTCTGGTGCTCTGTGCTGGGACCACATAGGGCTCGGGAGGGACTGGTCTAAGTGGTTACTTCCTGCTACCCCGAGCACATAAGGGAGTTTGGACACAGGCATCTCACCACTGGTGGTCAGTGGGACCAGAGCACAGGAGGTGAACGCTGAAAAGGGGCTCTCTCACCTCTCAAAAAAATCAACTCACAATGGATAACTGACTTAAACCTAAGGTGTGAAATCTTAAGAATTCTAGAAAAAAAAGTTGGGAAAACTCTTCTAGACATCGGTCGAGGCAAGGAATTTATGAAGAAGACCCTCAAAGCAATCACAGCAGCAACAAAAATAAATAAATAGGACTTAATCAAATTAAAAAGCTGCACAGCCAAGGAAACTATCATTAGACCAAATAGACAACCTAAGAATGGGAGAAAATATTTACATGCTACACATCCGATAAAGGGCTGATAACAAGAATCTATATAGAACTCAAGAAAATTAACGAGAAAAAATCAAACAACCCTATCAAAAAGTGGGAAAAGAACATGAACAGAAACTTTTTAAAAGAAGACAGAATAATGGCCAGCAAACATATAAAAAAGTACTCAACATCTCTAATCATTAGGGAAATGCAAATCAAAACCACAATGAGATTTCTTTAACTCCACTGAGAATGGCCTTTATCAAAAAGTACCAAAACAACAAATGCTGGCGAAGATGTGGGAGATAGGAACACTCTTACACTGCTGGGGGACTGCAAATTAGTACAAC
>CAUYSK010041658.1:0-12070 GCA_963575035.1 Avahi laniger | reverse complement strand
TTTAACTGGAGTACTTAGTCCATTTATGTTGACCAAATGGTTAAATAGCAGTCACCATAACTTAACAAAACTTAAAGTGATTTTTATTCTGAGCCAACCTTGGGGACCAACAGCCTGGGAAACACAGACTCAGTGCAAATCTAGAATGTGTCCCTGGCCGGGCACGGTGGCTCACGCCTGTAATCCTAGTTCTCTGGCAGGCCGAGGTGGGCGGATTGTTTGAGCTCAGGAGTTCGAAACCAGCCTGAGCAAGAGCGAGACCCCATCTCTATTAAAAATAGAAAGAAATTAATTAGACAACTAAAAATATATAGAAAAAAAACTAGCCGGGCATGGTGGTGCATGCCTGTAGTCCCAGCTACTCGGGAGGCTGAGGCAGTAGGATGGCTTGAGCCCAGGAGTTTGAGGTTGCTGTGAGCTATGTCATGGCACTGTAGCCCAGGCAACACAGTGAGATTCTGTCTCAAAAAAAAAAAAAAAAAAAGAATGTGTCCCTGAGTGGGCTACATGACCCAGTATTTGTACATTCCTGTTATATAGAAATGGGAGAAGGGGAGCTGGGCATGGTGCCAAGTGAGTGCAGTCCCAACTACTCGGGAGACTGAGGCAGGAGGATGACTTGAGCCTAGGAGTTTGAGGCCAGCCTGGGCAATACAGCAAGACTCAGTAACTAAGGAAAAAAAAAAGAAATAGGAGAAGATAGTGAAGCAAAAGTGATATTCTTACAATTCTGATTGGTGTTCAGTGATACTGTACATAAGATAAAGCAAATATGTGGTTAATGTACACAGGGTAAAAGGTTAACGAGCAGGCAGGTGTCTTAGGGTCTGGAGAGGGATGACTGATTTTCTCCTACCTTTACACTTCATCTGATAGGGAAGGCTGTAACCTGTACATGTCAGTGAAATACCGGCCAGACTCCAGCCTTGCAGGCCAGGGTTCAGCTTTCGTTCATAGGCCTAGTTTCTATAATCCACATGTCCAAACTGCAGCTGTCTTGGGCCACTTTTTAAATTTTTCCTTCAAATTTTCCTTTTTCTGACAATTCTCTGCTTTTGGCTGAAATCCTCCAGAGGAGGGCTTTGACAACCAAATAATACAATTTGAGGGATTTGAAGTGGACAGGACTTGTTTGTCTAGAATTATAAGGTATAGGGGATCAAACCAGAATTCTGAAATACTCTTGATCTACTTTTTTCCTTATATAAAGTGCCATCATCTGATCTGTCAGTGAAGATGCAAAGTTTCCCATGTCACTGTGATTAGAATTATCTTCTTAGGAGCTGTTTCCTGGAGGTGACAGTCAGTCAGGTGGAAGAATTCCCAATTTGATGTCCTTTTCACAAACTTTGGGACTTTGTGGTTAAAACTTAAAACAGAAAGCCCTCCTCACTTGGTCAGAAATAGAGGAAAAGCCGGGTGTGGTGGCTCATGCCTATAATCCTAGCACTCTGGGAGGCCAAGGCGGGAGGATTGCTTGAGATCAGGAATTCAGGACCAGCCTGAGCAAGAGCGAGACTCCGTCTCTACTAAAAATCGAAAGAAATTAGCCAGACAACTAAAAATATATAGAAAAAATTAGCAGGCATGGTGGCACATTCCTGTAGTCCCAGTTACTTGGGAGGCTGAGGCAGAACGATTGCTTGAGCCCAGGAGTTTGAGGTTGCTGTGAGCGAGGTTAACGCCACGGCACTCTAGGCCGGGCAACAGAGTGAGACTCTGTCTCAAAAAAAAAAAAAAGAAAAGAAATAGAGGAAAGAGTATGTTGGACAAAACAGGCAATAGAAGGCTGCTTTGACTACATTTCATGTCTGCTATTTGAAATCGATGAACTGCCATAACTTTAACTGAAGTTCTATTTTTTCAGTGGCATTTCTTACTTTTGCAGCAGTTGCAATTTAGAAACATTCGAAAAAAAATCAACAATACAATGAGTAACTGAGAGGTCCACTGAGATAAAGATAATTAAGAAACAACTTACCACATTCTCATTTGTCAGGTCCAGGAGGTAGAATGGAACAGACAGCTAAGAAAAGCCTGGGACTGCAAACTCATGCAACCTCTGTAGAAAGCAATATGGAGATACCTTAAAGAGATACAAGTAGAAATACCATTTGATCCAGCAATCCCATTACTGGGCATCTACCCAAAAGAACAAAAGGCACTCTATGAAAAAGACACCTGCACCCGAATGTTTATAGCAGCACAATTCACAATTGCAAAGATGTGGAAGCAACCCAAGTGTCCATACATGAGTGGATTAATAAAATGTGGTATATGTATGCCATGGAGTACTATTCAGCTTTAAGAATCAATGGTGAGGCCGGGCACGGTGGCTCACACCTGTAATCCCAGCACTCTGGGAGGCCGAGGTGGGCAGATTGTTTGATCTCAGGAGTTCGAGACCAGCCTGAGCAAGAGCGAGACCCCATTTCTACTAAAAAAAATAGAAAGAAATTATCTGGACAACTAAAAATATATGGAAAAAATTAGCCGGACATGGTGGCACATGCCTGTAGTCCCAGCTACTTGGGAGGCTGAGGCAGGAGGATCGCTTGAGCCCAGGAGTTTGAGGTTGCTGTGAGCTAGGCTAACGCCATGGCACTCACTCTAGCCAGGGCAACAGAGTGAGACTCTGTCTCAAAAAAAAAAAATACAATGGTGATATAGCACCGCTTGTATTATACTGAATAGAGTTGGAACGCATTCTACTAAGTGAAGTATCCCAAGAATGTAAAAACAAGCACCACATGTACTCACCATCGAATTGGTATGAACTGATCAACACATAAGTGCACATATAAGGATAACATTTATTGGATGTTGGGCAGGGGGGAGGGGGGCGGAAGGAGGAGGGGACAGGTATATGCATACACAAAGAGTGGGATGCGCACCATCCGGGGGATGGACACGCTTGAAGCTCGGACTTGGGGCGGGGGGAAGGCAAGGGCAACATATGTAACCTAAACATCTGTACCCCCATAATATGCTGAAATAAAAAAAAAAAAGAAAGAAAAGCCCAAAGTCAGGCACAGGGTACATGTATAACTTTGAGTCAGCACAGAGTTCTCAGCTCCGTTCACAAGTAGACCAGATGGCCAATTAGAATCCACATCCAAGGGTGAATTTAAAGTTTCAATGTTTTGGGCCAGGATTATTCTGGTGGGTTTTTCATGTAGGTACCTGTTAAAACAGGCTAGAATAACCTTAAAGAGGATCCAAATGCTTGGACCTAGTAGAAGGATCACTAAACTCCAGGGCAGAACAGAGGGAATCAATGCTATAAGAAGCAGTCAGATAAAAAAAGTCTGAGAATTGGAAGTCTAACCAGCCGAAGGGGCCCTTTGAGGGTACTCCTTTCAGGGACTTAGGTAATCTTAAGATTTTCAGAAGCTTCCAATTCAACCTGGCAGGGGTGTTTACCCAAGTGCAGATGAGGTATTCAGGACAGCACAAATACTACCTTGTGAAGAGGTAATCCATTGCCATGTGGTTATCTAGGGCGACATGAGCAAGGAAATCTAAAGATCAGTGTTGGGCCCTAATGGCTCGAGCAGTGAAGCGGGCAATTCTGACAGCATGAGAAAGATTTCTAATCATGTATTCATTCCGAGCACTACCAAATCCCAGCCAGGATCCTAATATTCTCCTAAACCTACCCCATTCACTGGGGGTCAACCCCTCCAAGTAAATCACATCCTTGAGAGTATCTACAGCTGTCAACATGGTAATCATCTATAACAGAAAGGGTCCTTCTATGTCTACAGTATGAGCTGGGCTGGGACTATGGTTTACTTGGATGGTGACAGTTGTATTTAAATATCCCAAAAGGCAGACTTACCCCATTCACCAGCTGTCGAGACATTTGTGGGACCTGAGGTTGTGTCAAGCCCTACAGACAAAAACACAAGTGTGGGGGGCAGGACACGAAAGAGTCCAGATATATTCCTACAATTTAAGGATTCATTTTGAGATATTTTTTGGAGAAGGGGATTGAACCAGAGATCACTGTAGGACAAGGACCAAGGATTGGATGAGAAATTGGTGTCGCAAACAGGGAGATCGGTGGGTATTCCTTAGAAACAGAGGTTATTAATCTTATGATATTGGTGGAGTGGTTGTTTGGAATGGGGGTCAGTTCAATTATAATATACTTCTTGCAGACAGGTGAGGGATGAAGGGATGGAAAAAAGGTAGAGTTACTGAAGCAGGTAAAGGACTGTGTCGCTGTTACATAGGGTTTGGATTTTTCTTTTTTAATTTGAACGGAAGTATAGGGTTTGGATTTGGTGGCTGTAGGCTGAAAAGGATTTATACCCTTGGTCCCATGATCTGAGCAATGGGTTTAGTAGGGTGAGGGGTTAAGAAGAAACATGGGACCGAAGGTAAGGACTAACGCTTGACACACGTTATCTGGGGGTTTCCTGGTGTGAGTAACAGTAAAGTTGGGAACTGTTGGAAAAGTTGTAGACTGGTATGATCATAGGATCTTTATTTCTTCCAAAGAATCCAGTGGGGGCAGTTGTAGCAGATCTAACATTCTGATAGGTTTCCTGAAGAAGCTAAGGATTGAAAGAATTGGACAATAATGTTTTTCCCTGAATGAAGGCAACTGGGTGGGACGGTTGATTTTGAAGGGGAGACAAAATAATGAAGATGACAAAATCTGGGTGAAATAAAGGCCCAACTTATAGAGAGCTAATGATCCAATTAGGAGTTAAGGTATATTCTCTACGTCACTTGGAGTGGTCTTTGATCAGAATAAGATTAATAGGAATGTGACGGAATTTGGTGACTCAGCTAACATACAGTACCACAGCGGCTAACAGGATAAGAGTGAAGATGGTGATTATGATGTACTGACTTGGTCCAGACTCTTGGGAATAGCTGACTACCTCAGATGTCTTTTTCTTCTTGTCCTAATGATTGTACTCTGGTCAATTTAAATTTGTTATCAACAATGGGTTGGGAAGTCCATTTAGGAGGAGGGTCAGGAAGCTTTTAAAAAAAGAAATGTGAATCCAGGAGTCAACTCCTTCAAGTTTAACTGCACAATGATTATTCAACAGTACCTGGTAAGGTCCTTTCCAACAAGGTTTGAGATTGTTCTTTAGCTGATATCTTTTCCTATAAAAGTCTCCTGGCTGGAGACCATGATACTTAAGATCCTCGTATCTTGGAAGCGTGCTGTAAAAAGAGTCTTTTATTTATCTAGTTTTCTGGGGAGAGAAAGTCTTGACAGTAATGAAGTATATCTCCTTTCAATAAGGTTGGTTCATACAACCCTCCATCCAATCTCGTAAGCCAACCTGTAATTATTTCATATGCAGATAACTGATGTTTTCCAAAAGAAGTTGCTCTTAGGTTAAGCAAAACCAATGGAAGAGCCTTGGGCCAAGTAATCCAGCAGACTAGAGATGGTATGCACAATGAAAATGTTGCAATATGGGCTAGGTTTTACAAATTGAGTGGACTGGCTCTTTCATAACATGAGTTCCCTTAATGCTACATAATTAGGAAGGAATTCCTCAAGAAGGAATTATCTGCTCTAATAAATATTTCCCTATTTCTTGCACTGTGGCAAGGAAATGCTTCTACCCAGTAAGGAAACATGCAAATCACAACCAACACATATTTATAATCTTGGGCTGGAGATAACTGAATAAAATCCATTTGTCAAACATTGCAAGGACGGTGGGCAAAGGAAAATGCCCTTGAGATCCATGAAGAGGCTTCTCTAGATTATGTTTAGGACATACTAGATACTTTGTATAAACCTTATGAGCTATTATAGGTGTAGGTTTCCAGTATTGTTTTCCCCAAGCAATCATTTTCTCAGGTCCCCAGTGACTGAGCTCACAGACATGCTGCAGCATAGGAAATTAAAATCACATAGGCAAAATAAGTCTGCAATTGGGTCCATACCGTAAGATACAAGCCAGAGAGAAGCACCTCCACTTGCGTTAGCTATATCGGCTTTTTCCTCTCTGAAGCTTTTCCTCGAGCTTCTCAGACCTCCTTTTAGAGAGAACTTATTTTAAACATAGTCACATTTATAGTTTCATCCGATATTGGTGTTGAAGCCGCCTGTTTGGCAAAACGATTTCCTTTACTCTCCAGAAAGTCAAATTTAAAAGGTCCAGGAATCTTAATAATAGCCTTTGGTGTGTGTGTGTGGGGGGGGCATGGTAACTGATGGCTTCCAGATCAGAAACCTGAGAGCCATGTTTGTTGAGTTGTCCAAAGTAGGTTAAATATTCTTATTGCTTCCATTACATTCCAAAGTCATGAGCTACACTGAAGGGCTGTCACTGTAAATATTAGCCATTTGATTTTTGTCAAATTGAAATGCTCTGGTGAGCACCAGTAACCTTGCTAATTGTAATGATTTTACTTTAGGTAAGGGATTGCTCTCCATGATGTACAATGGCATAGTCTGCCCAGTATTTCCCAGACTCATCCTTTAGATATGATCCATCAGTAAACCAGAAAACGCCAGCATTTTCCAGTGGTGTCTCCTGTAAATCCTGTCTGGGCATCAGTAGCTGTTCTGTTAGTAAAACAGTCAAGGAGTATCTCATTGGTTGCTTTAGAAGTAATGTTGCAAGATTAAGAGTATTACAGAGAGAGGGGGTAATATGTGAGGCAGAGAATAAAAGCACTTTGTAAGAAGCCATTCTGTTAACAGAGCAGCGTTGTGAATTACGTGAATTTGAAAGAGCTTCTACAGAATGAGGTATGTATACAATCAAGGGAGCTTCCATCACGATTTCTTGAGTGGCCTTAACCAGATGGCAACAGCTGAAATGACCCTCAGACAAGCAGGAAGCCCATGTGCTAAGGAGTCTAATTGCTGAATATAATAACCAATAGATCTATACTGTCTCCCATGTTTTGGGGTTAGAATACCCAAGGTGCTGCCATGGCTTTCATGAACAAAAAGGAAAAATGGCAGCTGATAATTTGGATGACCCAAAGCGGGGGCTCTCATAAGATTTTCTTTCATTTCATATGTAGCTATTTGTCCTTTCAATGTCCAATGTAAGGAGTCAGGTTGATTTTCCTTCAACAAAACATATAAAAGCTGTGCCTTGAGAGAAAAATTGGGGATCCAGCTGCAGCAGGAGTAGCTAAACTCAGAAATCCTCTTAACTATCTTGTAGTTTTTGAAATGGGGAATGCAAAAATTACAGTTTTACTTGATCCAGATTTATATGTAGTCTCTCCTTAGAAATTAAATTTCCCAGGCCAGGTGCGGTGGCTCACACCTGTAATCTCGGTGCTTTGGGAAACTGAAGTGGTAGGACCACTTGAGGCCAGGAATTCAAGACCAGCCTGGGCAACATAGTGAGACTCCATCTGTACAGAAATAAAAACATTAGTGAGGCATGGTAGTGTGTGCCTGTAATCCTAGCTACTTGGGAGGACCACTGGAGCCCAGAAGTTTGAGGCTGCAATGAGCTATGATCACGCTACTGCACTCCAGCCTGGGTAACAAAGCAAGACCCTGTCTTAAAAAAAAAAAAAAAAGTCCCAAATTTTTTACTTCTGTTAAGCAAAATTGGAGTTTTTCTTTGGATACTTATGATCTCTTTTTGCTAATTGTTCTAGCAATTATAGTGAATTGTTTTTACAATCTTGCAGATTGGCAGAGCATAACAAGAAATCATCTACGTATTGTAGTAGAGTAGAACTTTTTTTTCAAAATTTAGTTCAGCCATGTCAGCCCTTAATATTTGGGAAAAACAAGTTGGACCTTCAGTGTAACCTTGAGGCGTAACAGTCTGGGTATATTGATGGCCATCCCAGGTAAAGGAAAACAAATACTGTCGGGGTCTGCTGGTATGCTAAAAAAGGCACTGCATAAATCAACTCCAGTGAAATATTCACTGCATACAGGACAAATGAACAAAAGACTGTGGGGGGTTTGGAACTACTGGGTGACAGGGAATCACAATATTGTTAATGGCTCTCAAATCTTGTACAAATCTCCATCCTTTCCCATTAGGTTTTTGTACTAGGAGAATGGGAGTATTACAAGGATTGGTGCAAGGGATAATCAATCCTTTGTCAATAAAATCTTTGATTACTGGTTTTATTCCTATTAGTGTTCCTGTTTTAATGGATATTGCTTTATATTGGGAAGTAGTTTATTTGGATCTGTCTGTATCTGTATTGGCATGGCCATTAAAATTTTCCCTAGGTTGGTAGATGACTGAGACCATAAATAGGAATTTGGTTTAAAAAGCATCAAGTTCTTTTTGTCTTAACACTTGATGATTAAATATTAATGATCATCTGGACCAAAATTTCTGATCACTTTCAGTCAGTTCTTTCAATCATTTCCAAAGACATTTCTCTTCTTTTAGAGATGGAAATATGAGTATTATAAAGTTCCAGAAAAATCTCTTTCTGAAGGATGTATTGGTATGGAAAGAATCGAAAGGAAAGAATAATGTCCATCTGAATTTCCTAATTGGAAAGGCAAAAGTTGTGGTTTGTATACAGTCACTGGTTGATTAGATACCCCTACCACTTGAATTGTTTGATTATTCCAAGGAAGAGGGCTCTTTAAAAGGTGGAGTTGAGACCAGAAAGGGTAGTAGCCCCCATGTCAACTAATGCTTTAGTTTGTTCTCCATTTACATATATCGTCACTTCTCCCAGAGTATTACCTAAGAGGAAGGGAAAAGGCTTTTATTTCCTCAGCACCCCCCATTCCTCTTCTCCTTTCTCTTTTTCATTTTTTTGTTTCTGTGGCCATTTTAGCTTTCTGTAGTCTTTTTTTTTTTTTAAGATGACCTGGTTTCTTGCAATAACAGACACCTTTAGATGTTTCTGAGGTTTCGTTTTGAAAGTGAGGCTTCTGTTTACATCAGGCAACCTGACCAGTAAGTTGTTGAAGCTGTAAATTCATTTTAGTGGC
Source organism: Avahi laniger (assembly GCA_963575035.1). Lineage (NCBI taxonomy): Eukaryota > Metazoa > Chordata > Mammalia > Primates > Indriidae > Avahi > Avahi laniger. The sequence continues at coordinate 3,144 of CAUYSK010041658.1, read as the reverse complement.
TTCATTATCTTCTTTTGCTGCAGAACAATTTATCTACAAGGTTCACTAGGTCCAAAGTGTGCACAGAATCCCAATTTATTTGGTACAATTTTTTTTTTTTTTTTGAGACAGAGTCTGGCTCTGTTGCCCTGGCTAGAGTGCCGTGGCGTCAGCCTAGCTCACAGCAACCTCAAACTCCTGGGCTCAAGCACTCCTCCTGCCTCAGCCTCCCGAGTACCTGGGACTACAGGCATGCGCCACCATGCTTGGCTAATCTTTTCTATATATATACTTTTAGTTGTCCAGATAATTTCTATCTTTAGTAGAGATGGGGGTCTCACTCTTGCTCAGGCTGGTCTCGAACTCCTGACCTTGAGCGATCCACCTGCCTTGGCCTCCCAGAGTGCTAGGATTACAGGCATGAGCCATAGCGCCCGGCCTATTTGGTACAATTTGACCACCTTGGCCAATTGCTCATCTAATCTGTTAAGGAAGGTTGAATTGAATAAAGAATCATTTTGATGATTCCTTAGACTCTCTTCATTCACTCCTGGATTGTTTGAAAACCTTTCCAAATCTTTCAAAATAGTCCAGCACAGTCTCTTTTGGTGGACTTTAGATCAATTGGTGGTCTTAGGAAATATCTGGGGTGTTACTTGTACTAAATGATTTGCTAATTCCTGAGTGTACCCTCAGTCCTCAGCTGTTGCTCATTAAAATTGCTTAGCAGATCTTTCCATTCAACCTTCAGTATCTATTTCTTTGCTTTTCTTTCAGATACTGACATGTGAACCCACTGATACAGACTTGAGTGGCCAGGTACATAAGATCCTACAGTTAGACTCAACTCCTTAGCAAAACCTTACCTAGAATCCTGGGTAAGATCTGGAAATTCTTAGAGCTCTGAGTTTAGTCCAGGGGGCATAGGCTATTGAAGATTCTCTCCTTGGATTAGATTTCTCCCTAACGGTGCAGCTACAAGGTCTATGGGTGGTGAAGGGAGTGAAAGGAGGTCTGGGTAAGGCAGTTTAGAGAGCACGGGATAGGCAGGTTCGAGAGGAGAAATAGGGGAAGGAAGGGTAGGGAGAGAAGGTGAGGCAGTGGAAACCTGGGATAATTCTTCTAGTTGAGAAAATTTCCAAGATCTTGCAGTTCACCTCCATAATTCTTGAGCCAGCTCTTTCCAATTGTGCACATAATAAGTCAATTTGGGGATCCTGAAGGAGCCCCATTCGGGCCAAGTTAAACTAATTTCATTTTTTGTGGTGTTGGTCCAATGAGTCAAAAATTCACAAGATGAGGCACCATAATTTTTAGTCATAAATTCAGCCAATGTCTCAGGAGGCAGTCTTCCTTCAATAGTTTCAACTTTAGACATCTTATTTCTCATCTTTCCCTCTCTTGCCTCCTTTGCCTACCAAGCTAAGGACATGTTTAAGGTTGCAGGTGTGCCATTTATGAGCCTCCGTCCTTGGCTCTCACCCCCAAGTTGATCAGCCCCAAGGTGCTGTGGAAAGCTCACCTCCCAGATGCTCCAAATGCCAAGCAACCAACACTTTAGGAGAGTGTACTGCAGGAGCATAGTATTTTAAATGTTCTTCTGCTATAAGGAAGCCCTATAAGACCACTGCACATCAAGAGGGAGCCCCTTAAACACCTCCACAAGATTCTTAGTTGCCTAGGAATGCCCAAGCGTTGCGCTGGAGGGAACAAGTGTCCTTTATATATGGAGAAATTTTATCTCAATTGCTTTCATATAGTGTGTGAGGGGTTGGTGCAGACGAGAGATTTGAAAAGAGAATATCCAACTGATCAAAGAAACTACCACTCCAACTGCAGCAATGTTTGGCGACCTTACTTCTTTCCTCCCTTCCTGGCAGTTCAGAATAATGCAGTAACAACCCTAGGAAAAATTTAGCAAACCTAGGATTTACTGCTCCTCTAAATGGTCCTAAAAACATCTCAGAATAAAACCACAAAAGGGGCAGTCTAGATTGTAGGCACTCACCACGTACACTTTTACCTTCCCGTCCCCGTTCCCCCTTCCTATGCCAGGAGTCAGCTGGAATACAGTGGGACTGGTGCTAGTATGAAGCACCCAGTCTGAGAGGATGAGGCCTTGGTGTCCATGGATCCTTGCTGGAATCCTGCCAAACAGGGCATCTGTTGATGGAAAGGTTAAATAACAGACACTGTAACTTGAAGAAATTTATTTATTTTAGAGACAGGGTCTTGCTCTCTCACGCAGGCTGAAGTGCCGTGGCACCATCCTAGCTCACTACAACCTCAAACTTCTGGGCTCAAGCGATCTCCCTGCTTCAGCCTCCTGAGTAGCTGGGATTACAGGCACACACCACCATGCCCGGCTCATTTTTTCTATTTTTTGTAGAGACAGAGTCTCACTCTTGCTCAGGCTGGTCTTGAACCCCTGGCCTCAAGTGATCCTCCTGTCTTGGCCTCCCAAAGCGTTAGGATTACAGGTGTGAGCCACTGCACTCAGCCGAATATACTGTATATCATGTTTTCTCCTCCCAAATTAGCTATTTTTATTGTTTTATACTGTCAATATTGATTTAGCTTTTCTCAAGTGCTTTACTTTACTCATCATTACTTCTTACATCTCAGACTTTCTGGGATAATTTTTTCCCTTAAAGAATATCTTTTAGAAGTTCCTTTAGGGAAGCAATTTTGGTGGTAAAGTCTGTTTTTGTTGATGCCTTTATTTCATCCTCATTCTTAGATAATCCACATATAATAGTCTGCATCAAAATTTTTTGAATAATAGTTAAAAACTGAAAACTGTATGTTCAAAGCAAGTGATATGGTAAGCAGTATCTTAATTTTGCATAGCATTTATTAAATGTTATGTCTGAGGTATCTTCCACATGCATTTTCCTAGATTCTCACAATGACCCTAAGAAGAAAGGTACTTTATGATCTTCATTCTGTTTTATTTTTTTTTTTGGCAGGTAACTAGAATAAATATTCTAAGAGTGGTAATCACTCACTTTCATTATTCTTTTGGTTCTATCCAGCATCCCTGGCACCTGCTATCTATGTAACTTACAATGCACCATTTTGATCTCTTTCTCTTTAAGGCTGATTCTTTTTACAAGTATTAAAATTTCTACAGTGTTCACAAAGTCCCATTAGTATAACTTTTAG
>CAUYSK010041657.1:0-51694 GCA_963575035.1 Avahi laniger | reverse complement strand
AAGAGACAAACTAGCAAGGGAGGGAACAGAGGGTTCTCTGCTCCCAGCCTAGAGGAGGATCCACCTGGCCACCTCCGACATCCGGTAAAGCAGCTCTGCTTTCCTCCAACTCTGAAGAACCAGTTCTGTTTTTTTTTTTTTTTTTAAAGAAAAAAAAAAAGTCATCTGTAAAGAGGGCTGGCATTGGGGGAAGGGCGGAGGAGGGGACGGGCATATGCACAAACAACGAGTGCGATGCGCACCTCCCGGGGGATGGACACACTTGAAGCTCGGACTTGGGGGGGAGGGAGGGCAAGGGCATCATACATACCCTAATCATCTGTACCCCCATAATATGCTGAAATAAAAAAAAAGGGGCCTAGCATTGACCTTATTTATTTCATCATGTTCTGCCAATGCTTACTAAATGCCACCTCTACTACTGAATTGGGCAATGAAAATGATCACGAGGAGAAGAAAATTAAAAAGCATGCAGTCCATGCCCTTGAGAAATGGAGAACGGAATAAGCATGATAAACTAGAAACCCCAGGAACTTTACAATCAAGGACATAAAAACCTCCTTTTGTCCTCTAAGATGACTCCGGTTAACTAAGCAGGAAAGTCTTGGTTTTACGGGCTGGATGTAGGCCAGCCTAACCTAATTCTCCCTGACCACCAATGAGACAGAGTTACATACCATGTCATGGAAAACATGTACTAGAAGAAGGGGAGATGACTCATACGGAGAGCAAACCATGCATGACCTTGCTTTAGCCAACGAGGCAAACAGATACATGCAAAATGGATGCAGCTGTACCAGGTACCAAAACAGAGCTGGGTCGGCTCTACCCAGTTCATTTGCTCACAGCCACCCACTCACGCGAACTCGAGATCATGCCTCTCCTCGAAAGCACAAGCATCTTTTGCAACAGGAGTCTGCACTGTGTACCAGGGCATGTAAAGGAGGGATGCCTTTCATGGACTCCTACGTAGGTCCCTGCTCCCTACCCGCTGCCTACCATACATTCCAACAGCATGCTATACTTTCCTCTGCTCCAAAATTCACACTTAAGGTTTTCCAATTTTAAAAATCATATATGCTCACACTGAGCACACACACATACACAGATGTATACAGACAGACAAATAGAAAACAATGTTAATCCCAAGTCCGTCGCCCAAGGATAAGCCTGGGTAACACACTGGTGATTCTGGGACACCACCATTCCAGGATCTCACTATACGTGCAGAAGGCCAGCAACAGAGAGACACGCTTTAATACCCAAGGGTCCTATCATATACACTACCTTTCCATAATTTGTTTTCCACTCAACAAATGTGTCATGGACACCCCCCCAGTCAATAAATATCTATATTAGTAACTACGGCAACATATTCCACCATCCAGGCAAACAGATGTTTAAGCACCCCTGGCATCAGTCGCTATTTAGGTTTCATCTAATCTTCCTCAATTGCAAACTCTGTGTCAAATAACCCACCACACAGATCTCTAAAACGAATTCCTAAAAGTGAAGCTGCTGGGTCAGTGTGTGCGTATTTTAAATCGTAACGCCGGGCGCCCAAGTGCCCAGCAGGAAAGCTGCACCAATTCACACTGCTGCCAGTCTAGGAGAGCGCCTGCTCTCCCAGCCAGTGTGAATATTGGGTTTTGTTGATCTTTTTTTAATTTTCATCCATTTCATAGATTAAAAAATGATCTCATTTTTATTTGCACTCCTTGGATTCTTTCTGAAGTTAAATATTTTTTCACATATTTATTGGTCCACTACATTTTTCCTTTCTCCACTTTTTCATTGATGTTTCATCGTTGTTGTCCTTTGGTGATAGTTCTTTACATAAGACAATTATCAACCCTTTATCACAGTTCGCCCAGCCCAGCTTGCCACTTGTCTTCCAATCTTGCTTAACATGGATTTCTTGTTGTATAAAGCTGATTAAGTTTTTATTTGGTCAAAAAAAAAAAAAAGAATTTTCTTCCGATGCTCCTGGCCTTTGGGTAAGAATTAGAACACACCAAGATTATAAAACCTATGCTTAATTTTCTTCTAGTGGTGCTGTGGTTATACTTTTTAATACTTAATTACTTGATCTAGCTGGAATTTATTTAAGAAGATGTCCTCATCTGTAGTAACAACAACTCTATTATTACACAGAATGGCATCAAGGTGAAATCGAGCATGGTAAGAGAACAGTTAAGATCCAGTCTCAATGGAAAGAGCTTGTTTGTAAACCTTTAATAACATTATCAAAAAAAGAGTACGGGTGAAAGCAAAGACAATACAGTAATCCCTTTGTATCTATGGGAGACTGGCTCCAGAAACCCCCAAGGATATAAAAATCTACAGATGCTCAAGCTCCTTATGTAAAATGGCATAGTATTTGCGTATAATTTACATGCATCTTCCCATATATTTTAAATTATCTCTAGATTACTTACAATACCTTATAATACAATGTAAATGCTACGTAAACAGTTGTCATATTGGTATTATTTCGGGAATAATGACAACAAAAAAGTCTATGTTCAGTATTTTTGATCCGTGGTTGGGTGACTCCACAGGTGCGGAACCCACAGATATGGAGGGCTGACTGTACCGTGTAAGCTGGGTTAGATAAGACTGAAACAGGAGAAAGAAAAGTTAGAGCTCAAAGCTCATACTGATAAAGAAGCATCAAAAGCCATACCATATGTTCTGGAAATTCTAAATAAAGGGTCTGGAGAAGAAACAGAAATTGGAGCAATCCTCCCTCTGCCAGGTCTCTAAACCCTAACCTTGAACAATATCCTGGGAAGTGAGCTTGATTTTTGAACCAGAAAACCTAAATTCAAGTTTCACCTCTTCTACTTACAAGCTGGTTGGACCTGGACAAGGCCCTGAAATTCTCTGAGCTGCACGACGTCCACAAGAACAACCTATCACCTGGCAGTGTGAGGACGCAGAGTTTGCCGGCAGTGCTTTGTGGATTCTAGAGCATCTCCACCCCCTTCCCAGGAGGACTTCGTGAACATTTTCCCTGTCACCTAAAATAGTATAAACGGCAGCAGCATGAAAACTGGCAATAACTCTTAGTACTATCTCTTGCTTCAACACAAGGGTATTCTGGTAAGATTCTTAATGTAGCACCGATTAACAAATGGTAGTGTCTTCACCCAGGTTCTATTCCTGATCAGAGACCACTGGCCAGTTAACCTGGATACTGGATGCCGCCGCCTTCCACCTCTTCTGAAGGCTAAGTAACTGCAGTGAAAACACCAGGAGCTTACTGTGTCTTCCGCCTAGAAATCATTTTCCTGCCCAAAGATGAAGGCATATTTGGTACCTGCTAAATAATTTATAAATAAACTTTCCCTGTGCCTAGATTTTTGGCACTGTATAAAGAACAATAAATCAGCATATTCAAGAGCTATCTCCAAACCAAATCTGCACAGAAGCCTCCACCCAGAAATTTAAGCAGCTGGATGAAGGGCCTAGAAACACCCAGTCTGACTCCTTAGACAGCCACCACTCCCTAAGGCAGAAGGAGGAAGTCCAAATGATCTGTCTAGAACAATCTTTTATTCTCCTGATTCATTCCAACTCCCCTCACTGATGTGAATATGGTAATAGCTGGCCTTTATAATCCAAAAATTTGGGTAAACAGGCACTAGGTGTCCTAAATCATTTCAACTGCTGCGTCCGAGGTCTCTTATTTGAGTAACAGAAACACCACCAATCTAGAGTTTCATCAAAATCAAGTAAGTTGGTATGTAAGCGAGAGGAATGCATTGCAAAATGCTACACAAATGTAAGTGATCTTCCCAATCCTTCAAGGCCTACCTGAAATCCACTTAGAGCTGTCTTTCCCTGTCGAACACCAATAAACACACTCTTCTCTAGGCCCTTCAAGATCCTCCAGTGTACTTAACTGTCATTTGGTAAACTAAACTTATATGCTTAAAAATCACGTCACATAAAGCTTCCATACACTTTCTTGACAGCTGTCTGTGCAGTCTTCTCAACACAAGATGAGAAGCATCAGGAGAATAAGACTCCCACTAAATACAGATCCCCCACGATACATATTCAAAATACTTTCAAAGTCATGCTTCGCTGAACTAAAACTGAATCTCTATGTACCCCTAAACTGTTACTAAATAGTGCTAGAAAAAGGTCCTGTTTACAAAACGAAATCGTATGTTAGCAGGCATAAGACTTATATACATGTACACTTTAACTGAGCTAAAATATGGCCAAATACCTCAGGGAACAGCAATCAATCAAACTCTGGTGTACCTTGCAGGGCTTTTAAATTCAAGGTATGTTTTTCTGGGCATCTGAACTTGGAGTTTACAGATTTTATGATCCCTAAGCTCGTCTTGCCACCTTTTCATACTCCTCACACCTTGTCTAATTACAATATTGAAGGGCCCCCTCCTCAATGCCCACCCGCACACTTCCCCGCTACACACAAATGAATGCATAATGAGTGTCTGAAGCTCAAAACAGGGAAAGGACTGCTTACGAGTAATTGCCCATCAGTCTCAAAGCAATCCAATGGCACCTTGCCCAAAGTCAGCTTAGGGAGGGGAAACTCCACCAGCATTAAATTGCAAATTGATGGATCATAAAAAATGGTGCTTATGCTGAAGGCTGGCAAACTGATCTTTTGGTTTCTTTGAACCGAGCGGGAAGCCAAGATAAAAACACAGTGGAGTGTTGGTAAGAAGTGTCTGGCAACAGACAAACGGGTGAGAACATGAAAACAAAGCACACACAGGAAATAAACAGATCACCTCTAAATCCCTTTCTGACCAGAAGTTTCTGAGTCTGTGAAATGACAACCTTAAATACAGAAAAAAGTTCAACCCCACCAGCAACCAAACAAAATGCAAATTTTGTTGTAAGTAAGGCGGGACATTCAGAACTGGTTAAGGTAATTTAAAAAAAAAAATTAATGACATTCAATGATGATGAATCCTTGGGGAAACTGGAACGATCGTACGTGACTGATGACAGAGTGAATTGGTACAGTTGTCTTGGAAAGCAACTGGGCAATGTGTTTCAAGAGCATGAAATTATTCAAGCCCTTTGGTAAGGCTTCCCACAGCTAAAAATTTATCCTAAGGAAATAGTTCGAATGAAAAGCATTCCATGCATGAAGCTGTTCACTGCAGCACTGGTTTCAAAGCAAAAGAGAAAAAGCCAGGTGATAAAGATGTAACAGCAATTCAACACATCACAACCATCTGCCCGGTTTTTGAAAAACTTATTGTTTGCTCTCCCAATAAATCAGTTGTCTAATACTAGGAGAACACTTAAATACACTACCCCAGCACACAAGCATGGTAAGTAACCATTAAAGTCATATTTATGATAATGATGCCAAAATGTCCAACACATTTGCTAGATGAAGTGGGAGGGAAAGAACAAAGATGTGGTGCTAGCATGCCTCTGGTTTGTTTTTTTTTTTTTTTAAACATCATGCATGTGGCCAAGCACTGTAAGCTGATACCCAAAACAAAAACAGTGATTATGCTGAGATGGTAGAGTTATCAGTGAACTCTTTTCCCTTCCAGTAACCTTATGAACACTGCCCTTGATTTCTTGTTTAAATTTATTATTAAATTGGGAAAAGAGAGAAGAGTGGTCAGGCCCACCATGCCTGCAAATCCAGGATCCATTTGGGTACCCAGCCCTCTTAAAACTTTTACATCACATATGGAGAAGCAGCTGCCTAAAGGAAATGATTTGCCCAAAATCATGAAGCCAGATTAGAATCCACATTCCCTGCCTAGTCCTTTCTCTTAGAAGGAGAAGTAGGGAATTGGGACATGCTCAAGACCAGAAATGGAGCTGACAAACTCAGCCCTGACTGCACAGCAATACAGCTGAGTGGCCATATAGCCCACACAGGACTGCAACAGCCACAGGGCCAAGGCCATGCCATCCTTTCGCAACAACGGCAGTACAAAAGTGGCCCTGGTTTGTCAATGACAGGTCACTGTACCCTTGCTACTCTGGCAGAGCTCTGCACTAAACAATAGGCACTTGATAAGGGACTTCAATTAGAAATCGCAAACCTTAAACAAGCGAGTTGCAGCCAAACTCACTTTAGCGTTCTCCTTTTACAGGCAGAGAATTAAGCATCAACCCTAAATTCAGACCATCTAGCCCACCAGTAGAGCAAAATCCATAAAACCACCTCCAGTTTCGGAAGATGACATCTGATAAACCTAAAGAATATTAGAGATGTATATGTATAAAAACTATACCAAAGATGATACACACAAAACACTGCAAATAATCTTCCAGTACTCCCTTCCCCTTCATAGGAGAAGAAACATTCTTTTCCAGAGGCCTCCTGCAGAATACCTGCAACTCACAGACTCTTTCTCTCTTTCTTTCATAGCGCCTTGCTCACCAATTTGCTCATACAAAGGTAAATTTATCTTCAATTACAATGTATCAGAGTAGTTTTGGTTTAAAAATCTGATTACTGTTGCTAAAACAACTAATCACATTTTGGGGAATCCAAATTAAAATAATGTGGGGTACCTTTAAGTTGAGGTGAGAATGGTTAATGAGGTTTTCAGTGGTGCTCAAACTTGAGTGTGCGCTAAGATCACCTAAAGGGCTTGTGAAAACACAGACAGCTAGGCCTCAGCCCCAGAGCTTCTGAAAGAGGAGATCTGGGCCTAAGAATCTGCATTTCTATCAAGTGCGCAGGGGATCCTGAGGCTCCGCACTTTGAGAATCACAGCTGCCTGTTATCACAGCATCTACCGCTCAGCACCCGCCAGGCCCTGACGTGCACTCTCTAATCTTCATGCGGACACCAGGTCCCCTGTGAGAATGAACTAAAAGGTCAAAATAACTTGCCTACAGTCAGAACAAGCTAGTGGAGAAGAGGTCAGGCCTGTCTGTCTCCGAAGCCCTGTGACAACAGGAGGGTCACCTTCTCCACACATTTTTTATAAAACACTGAGGCAAGAACACGAACCGGGGGTGGAGGAACACACTTGTCTCCTGAGGAAAACCTCTAACAACATTCATTTAAATCATTCCACCCATGGCAATGTCATCTCACCCCTTCTTAAAACCTATGATTAAAACAAAACAAAGAGTACCAGGTGACAGAGACCCTTTAGAGGCCCAACTAATCAGAACATAAGTCACCAATTACTGGCAGACAATAACTTTTATGTTGCATCTCCCTCTCATTTGGCAGCTCCTGCAGCATTCTAAATCTGAGCTCTTTCCACCTGGGCCCAGACCTTATCCTTTCATTGCTCATCTTTCACACTCACAGCTTCTCTGAAAACAAGGAGGGGTTAAAAGAATGGAAGAAAAAAAAAAAAACACGGAAGGCTGCTCAGGCAGAGATAGCAACACTAATTGCTCCCATTCTCTGGCTCCTTGTGAGGCAGACTGCAGAGGCCTGCATCTCGGGAGAAAGCTCTCCTATCTTCCAGGCAGCTCTCAGCAGAGCAACTCAAGTGCCCTTAATTGTTTATGTTCTTAATGCAGAGCCTCTTGAATGCATTCATTTTTAATAGCAGGCTTGAGTGTGGGGCCCATCAAAGAATGACAAAGCAACTCTATTCATTGGTTCTCCTTCCTGCAATGATGGTCTTTTGATTTATTTGCAAATGACAAGCTTGCCAGGCCCCACTTGAGAGCTGCCCTCATTTTTTTTTTTTTTAAAGAATTCAGTTGCATTTTCCAAGATGAAGTTGAGTCTACAATGCTGTGTATTTGTGTAAATTTTTCCCCCTTCAGTTCCTTCTAATTAATGACTTAAATGTTTTGACCCAACTGTTGCCAAGCAGAGCATTTGGGCTTTAATTTGTCATTTTGGTAAAGATGCATCTTTGACAAAAGCATCGCAGCTGTTTCAGTTCCTAAATAGCACATTTCCATTATTCAGAAACCTTGTTATATGGAGTTCAGAAAGGGCCTGTTCACAGGAAATCGTATTGACTTGTCCCGGGATGGAAAAAGGACAGTTTTGGTGGCCTTAAAGGAAAACGCACTCCGTCAGCCAAAGAAGGTTTTCAAGACAGACTCTGCAGCATGAATCACAGAACATCACCATGAAGTCATCACCTATTGTTCTCTGGTGGAAAGAAAAGCACACCCCTTCCCTGGAACACACCCCAAGCAATCCTACAGCTTTAATCCTCCTCACAGATCTTAGTCATTAGGGATCTCATGAGAAATTAGATAATACCACACAATAGCAGGATTAGTGGGAGGAAAAGCAGACTACGTTACCATCATCACTGGATGAAGGTTAAAATTACAATTGTGAAACTAAAATATGCCTATGTAAAGACAAAGACTGCACGAAAATCTGCAAAAATCAATTTACCTCTGAATGTCTTCCTTAACACATTGAAATCTTCAGTCAATCTGGATGGAAGGGAAAGGAGCTTCCTGCTTCAGGTGGCCATGGGCCAGTGATTCCCTAATTTTAAAAGCACGCTAGAGCTGAATGACCCACACTGTGCACGAATTAACAATAATGGCTGGGCAACTTCTTAGGGAAAGCAGCTACTCCTTGAGATCTAGGCCATCAATGCCACATAATGGCTGCAAGTTTGATAAATGTACGTGGTTCGTAAGGCCCCAGGGCAAAGCCATAACTGGACCCCCAAAAAATCTCAGTTGGAAAGTCCCAGCCCCTGAGTTGTATCTCTGCTCCCCCCAGGCTGAGCTATTGGCAAGAAGTGGTCCCCTGGGAAGGAAGAGAAGGTTCCTGCCCCTTCCCAGATGGAACCTGAAATTCTCCTTTCAATCAACAACATATACCAAGAAACCTGCAAAGCTCCAGAATTTGCTTTCAAGTAGTCAGAAGAAGGATTGAAGGGAGGGCCTCTGTTTCAAAAACGGCACTAGAGTCTGCCTTAGGACGGTGCACTGTGTATCCCGGAAGCTGGTGGAGGGACCAGAATCCAAGGCTGGGAGCCACTGAGGCAGTCCACAGTTAACAGTCACAGTTAATAGTCATGAAAAAATTTGTTTTCTTAAAAGCATCTGAGTCATGATTAAAATGAAATCTGGGATGCTGGCTAAAATTTTCAAAGTATAACCTTTCGGAAAAACTTATTTTAAGTATTTACAAGGATCCCAGATGACAGACGTCATGGTGTACAGACTCATCGAATATCGACTCTGCTATGCATGTGGAGGCAAACTGGAATAAACACAATTACCTCTTGCCAAAAACAACCCCAATCACTGCATCGTAATACAATCCACAGAGAAATCTAAGCAAGAGAGAAATAATCACCATTCCTCCAAGATAACAATCAACTTACTTTCTGGAGAAAAAAGTGTGTTGTAGGAGAGAGAATCTATTTAGGGTTACAGGGACTGACCAAAAATATACATAATCAAAAGTATGCCACCCGGGCGCAGTGGCACGTGCCTGTAATCCTAGCTACCAGGGAGGCTGAGGCAGGAGAATCACTTGAGCCCAGGAGTTGGAAGCCTGCCTGGGCCATATAGCAAGACCCTATTCTCTTTAAAAAAAAAAGTTTGCCAAAGAAAAAACTCTTAGTCCACTTATGCTCTGTCGTATCAATTTATAATTTTAAAATTACACAGATTACAATGTTGTCTAAGTACACGTATACTGGAGAAATGTTGAATAAAGTAAGGGGAGAACAAATGAAGGTAATAAAAGAATAATAAACGAGGGGCCACCAGAAGTTACCACTCCTATAATTCACAAGTTATTTTACAAGTGGACAAATCAATTTATGTGCTCGCGTGTGTGTTTTTAGAAAACATCCTAGATATCTTCCATTAATTATGTGGGTTCCAGGACATGTCAATTCTCGTTTCCCAGAGCACCAGAAACCAAATTTAACCCACGTATTCTGTTACACTGGTCTGCACTTGTGCGGTTCCCACAGGGCTGGGCTGGCTCAATAACGCTGCGCTCCTTCTAGAAGAACAGAATAGACTTCCTGCCATTTGGACTGTGAAACACAGTAATCCACCAGGGAATAAAGGTCAATGTTGCACTTTTGGTCATTACGGAATCATTTGAGATGATCTGTGGTGAGGATGAGAGGAAAATCGAAGGCTGTGAGAACGCTGCAAATGGCTTGACCTCAGACCAATTTTCATCTCCATTTGTCTAATAGACATGTGCATAAAAAGCCCTCCCTCCTTCTGGGCCATTCGGCTATTTTCAAATCCGTGGCACAAGCCAGAAACCAGTTAAACAATATATTAACAAGAGGAAATAACCTTCTAAGCCTCAGACTAATGCTTATTCAGGTTTTAGGTCATCAGCTGAAGTTTGGAATGCAATTTTCCAGTCTGCACGCAGTTCTGCAAAGGAGAAATTTTAACTAATAGAGAATCATCTGCAGTGTAGGGGCATGTGCCAAAATCTCCTTACTTGTACATGCAAATGTATGCATGCTTACACCTCCACCCCCACCAAAAGACATCCACACACAAAGGAGAACAGCAGTTCTGAAAACTATGTGTTGCTGCTAAATAAATCTTTTTTTCCGTGTCCAATTAAAGCTGCTTAATCATTATTAAGGCATTTCAATCCTTAAATACAACATATTCTTGGGAACCCAGAGCCTAATCATCATTTAAGCCATGGAATAAATGTTAATATCCCTCGACTTAATACCAATACTCCCCTTTACTGGTTTGGCCGAGCTACTTTTTCTAAGGTAATGTTGTATCATATATAAGTTTAGGCCCCCACAGTATATCAATGTCAAACAACATCGTGTCAAGCTAAGATTCAATTCAGGTAAGTGCCACTGCCAAATTTTCTTGTTCCCAGACGGGCTTTAAGATTATTTTATTGCTTAAAATTTAATTTGTTCCAACTCGTGTCTCCATGACAACGTTGGCTAACCCTGCAAATCATTTGGGTAATTGGATATCTTATCTTTCTATTGCTCTCAAATCGAATGATTCTGCTAGAATTGTAACAGCCAATCAAATTTACAGTCCTCCTGAGTAATAGACTTGGAGAAGTAGCCACATTCATCTCCTCTTTACAGCCATATTAACCAGTATGCGACAAACAGTAGAATCTGGTCTGCAAACTACACCCCGAACTATAAATGGTGTCAATACCAATATTCGGACAGTGCAAAGTCTACTCAAAGCCCCTTCCCTTTTATGTTGCTTTAATTTGAGAAGCAACAATTGGTATTTGTTCCCCATAAACTTTGAGCAGTTTCAGCACTTTGAGGGAAACGGATAAGAGTAATTCCAGAAGCTAATCAGAAAAATAAATAATAATTTTTTAAAAATCACGGTTTTTGGGGAGTATTTAACCTTGTGATAAAATAATGACCAAAACCCTGGCTGCACAAGATTACAGAAACGCACTGACACTGACTTGTCAGGGGCCCTGTAGGTAGTAGGTGAGCCATACTTAATAAATTAGTCAAGAATGAATACAGACTTATCAACTCGCTCCAAAGTCTCTGTACCCTTAGAGAAATCCACATAAACAAAATCTGACACCTCCTTGTACTTCATTTAATTCCCAAATATCACACAGCATCCATGGTAGTCAATTATGAAATACAGATTTCTTATAAGATTCAAATGTCAGCAGTTCTCCCCTTGAGTTAGTGGTATGATTTTGGCCTTTGGTCAGCTAAAAAGTACAGGAGTTGGATACATTTCAGTGGTCCAATTCCAGTCTTCTCAGTAGCTGTGCAAAGACACTGGCTCCAAGGGAGCTCACGGCCCAGGCACTGTAAAAGAGCCAGCCGCTTACAAATGGAAAAGGCTCTGGAAGCCAGGCCAGCTGGCAAGCGAGGAGGTTGTCAAGAATCTAGTTGCTTCCCCTACGGATCCTCAGGACGTCAGGGCCACTTCTCAAGCTAAGCAGAAAGAGATGTGGAGCTTCTCAGCACACCCACATCAGATGGCAGCTGAGCTTTTAAGCTAGCCTGAGAGCAGGAACTGGCACGACTTGTCTGAACTGTGCCCTGCTTTGTCCCAAATACAAAGACACGCAAGAAGTTTCTATCGCATCGAACTTGGCGGTAAGAGTCAATAGCTTACATTTTCTGTATGTCCAATCCCAGTGGCTCTGCTTTTCTCCTCCCTCGTAAGATTTCGGCTTTCATTTAGTTTTTCACTTTATTTGCACATTAAGGAGCAGCTGTGAATGGGACAGTCAACAAAAATCTCTAGCCCGTGGAGTAGATGAAGAAATGTGACACTGCAACTGTTCTAACTCAAACTTTTGCATAAACTTTACAAAGGCAAAAAGAACCCCCCCCACATGTGTATGTGTTACCTCATCAAGGCGAGACTTAACTTCATTCCCTAACCAAGCAACAACTTGACCTTGTAATTCCACGTACCTTGCTTATTTAAGATGACAAATCCTCTTCAAATTCAGAGTTGATTTTCCATGTTACATTAAAAAGAAAAAAATCTGAAATGCACCCCGCCCCTTTATTCTGCCAAAATGCACTTCAACAGAATGCACCAAGTCCTCTTTGTCGTTCATCCATCTCCTTAAATGATAAAACTCCACGTAACTTCATTCTCACTGGTAGTTATGTTAATTACTTAAAGCTGTTGCCTTCCAAGGACACATTTTGCTGTTTGGCCTAAGGCAGGCATTTTGCTTAGATTCCTTAGACAATAAAGACTGCCAACAGGGGTCTTATTTTATTAAAACGATTTTATTTAATTTTTCCTTTTGAGCCTAAAGATAAATGTGTATGATCTCAGAAGGAAACAAGACTTTGTATTGGGGGGGGGGGATGAAAAGTGAATTAATTCAAGATGTAGGGAGGGAAACAAGAAGGAAGTATAAACGAAGCAAGGCCTAGAAGTCCAACAGCAGGGGTGGAGGTTTAAAGAGATTGCTAATAGATGCAGGTAACAGCTATCCCTGAAGAGTATTCCCACTCTGGGAATCAACTCAATTGCTCCTGCATATGGCAACCCACTTAATCCTAAGAACCACCCTATGGGCAGGTGTTATTGTCATCCCCTAACTCACTTACCTGTTTTCTCTTTTTAAAAGGGAATGATTAATACCCAACACAGAGGGAGGCTGTGAGAGCTGACAGGGAGCTCCTACAGAACAATTCCTAGGGTACACGGGGGCTCCACAGATGGAGGCCATGACGTACGCTAATGTCCCGAAAAACTTTACAATAATAAACCCAAGAAGCTGCCTTCTGAAAGCCAAGAGCTGGAAAGGACAACTGTGTGAGAAGGGAGTGGGCACCTGCAGCTGCAGGCTGCACGGGAACTGCAAGCCCCTTCCCCACGCAGAGGCCCACCCTTTGTTCTCTCCATACCAGACCAGGACGCTGATCAACGGTCAGACCCCCTTTCCTAAACCAAAAGCGACCTTTTTACTTTCACTCCCTAATCCATAGAAGCCTTTCAAATGGCACAAATAAAGGCGGCTGCATTTTGTTCTCTAAATCAATTTTCTCCCCAGCCATCAACTAGATGTTCCCGCACAGAGAAAGAACAGCCCTTCCCTTCTAATTCAAAAATCCATACTGCCATTGCCCTTGCAAACTGCTAAACAAGCAGTATCGGCAAGTCACTTGTGTTCTGTAATATATTTACTGCAAATCCCAACGGCTTGCCTCCTACTGCAGTTTTCTGTTGTGTCTGTGCGTGTCAATACACTGGCTGGCCACCGTACTTGCAAGAGGCTCTGACCGGCTGTTTGCTCAAGGCATCAAGAGGGCAGGGAGAAGGGAGAGAAGGAACAAAGGCTGTGCTCCTGAAGAGCGACCTGGAGGCCACAGCCTTGGAGAGCAGCTCCACACACTGGGCTTCTCAAAGAGCTTTTCTTGATGGTAACTTCACACCCCGCTACCACCCACGGCCCCAGAGGCCAGCTGAAATTCTCCACCAGGGCAGTGTCCATAACACAAAGTCCAAAATCAGAATTCTTTTGCAAAATTATTCCCAACTTTCCTACCTCTCAACACTAAAGCTGTTTGCTGTTTCCCCCAGCAAATACACCAGTCACATCTTAAAGGTGCACTCACTATTAAGTCAAGTCTCATTAAAGAGCTGAAAGCAAAGTAGAAAGGAGGGCTTGGTAAGGGAAATCTGGCTTTTCTGTTTAAGCATAAATCTCTGCCTTCGGGTTAACAGTTGAAAAAGAAAGCACCTTAACACCCTATAATGGTGGACTACCTAATACAACCATGCCAAAAACACCAAGGGCGAGTCTAGGAGGAAGATGTTATAAAAATCTGTTAAGACAATTCTTAAAATGTACATGGAAATCCTCGTTTCATGTATCAGCCTTAACTGAGGTTGGTAGCTAAAGGAAGGCCTAATCCTCGAACAAGTCCTGCCAAGTTCCCTGGATTATTCTTTTATTTCTCTATTTGGGGGGGAGGGGGAGGGAATAGTCCATGTAAGATATATGACAAGCAGATGTTATAAAATGTTAATTTATAGGCTCCAGGTAAAATACAGGTGTTTCACTGAGTATCTCTCTCCTTTTCCGCACACTTGAAATTTTTCATAATAAAATGTTTGGGAGGGTGGGGAGGAACATGTGATGACTATTTTAAGTAAATAATCAACGGGTATAATCATTATTTTACTAAGAAGTCTAGTGACAAAACCAAGTTTAATGCTTTGAGAGAAGCTTGTAATGCAATTTATCCACACTCCAAGGCAGCTGTGGTTCCAGGGACAGTAACACATACACATGTCCAACTCTCACCAAGACCCAGGCCTCAGCAATGTGCTAGGTTTTGTTTTCTCCTTTTCAGTACAAACCCAAATACATTACTATAATTAAACTTCTCATTGAGAAGCCTCAGTGGATATTCTGATCATAAATCACTTTCCCAAAAGAAAAGTAACTGAGCAGAAGTGGACAGATAAGGTTATTAGGACTGAACTGATTTCATTTTAGCATAAGGACCCATACTGCTACTTTTGATTCAAGTTTTTATTCTGGGTTCCATGGACTAGCTGAAGGATCCTGAGATATACACAAACCATCGAAACTGTTAAACAAAGCTATCTTGTGTATTTGTGTGTAAAAATGTATACAACCATTTTTTTTTGCAAAGTAGCTTTCACCTGATTTTCAAATGTTCAGGATTCAATGTAGTTACAGCTACCACTCTGCAGAAGGAATACACGAAACACCGTATGACCAATGCCTGCTCTGTGTAACTCCTTGGGAAGGGTAGACAGAAGTCTCAAAGTGAGCTTCAAGCAGACTGCAACTTAGCCAGCGTGATGAAAGAGGCACGTGAAAAACCATTCTTACAGAACACTGAGCAAAGTGCGGGCCATGACAGCCCACTGCCAGAGCAGTCGCAGACGCGCCTGAAATAAACAGGCGTTGCTGTTGGAACTGGGCCTTGAGGAGACGAAGAAATCCCATGTCAAGTCTGACAAAAAGGCCTGGACTTTTTATAAAGAAAACAAGAAAACTCAAAACATACTTTTCGGCAAGAAAGAGAGACCCGTTTGGCTGGATTAAGGCAACTGCAGGGAAGAGAAACAGGAAGTGGCCAAGACTGGAAGAGAAAGTAGTCAGGGGCAGGCACAGCTGGCTGTGAGTGACAAAGAGGCCATTAGAGTGGGAAGTCGAAATTAAAAAGGACATACAGAGCAAAGAGGCCCAAGGCCCCAAGTTCCTGAAAACGTTTTGCATTCGCTGTCTTCCCAGGGCCAGAGTTCTGAGTGTGCTGCCAGGTTTGAAATGTAGGCTAGTGGCCTCTGAAGGACAGTGGGGACATAGGACAAGCTAATGGAGGACCCTCAGAACAGGAGCACTTTTAACCCCTCCATTTAAAATGTCCATTTATTTTAAATGTATACATTTGTACAGCAATATATATAAAACTTACACATTTGCAAGTAAACTATTAGGGTGATTTGTGCTCAAATTTTTTACCAACAGGTCACACACAGTTCTAGACTAATAATGTGGGCTACTAACCTAGTGAGAGCAGTAATGGTGCTAATATCAAACCCAGTCTCATATTCCATATATTTCAGTGGTTTAACAAACTGCATGATTTGGATTGTGCACGTTCAGAAGCACCTATATTCTCAAAGACTGACTCCACCTCATCTAATGGATAATGAATATCTCAAGAATATCTGTTAGTACACTGGGAATAGGTTTCGGGCCCACTCAGCTAGTTGTATACACAACTCTGTCTCTTCCAGCGTACACACTGCTATGCACCCAACACACTTAACAGTTTTTCTCTACTTGGCAGAAAAAAGAATTCAACTGATAGATGTTTCAGAATTTGTTTTTTCCTCCCACCAAAAATGTACCCTACCCTTTTTATGCTAACATATTTTACGATGAAAGGATGACTGAGTAGCTAATACTACTACAAAAAAAACCAAAAAAAATTTGTTTTATACCTACTATGAGAGCTTGTAGGGAGAGCGGGTAAACGATTGTGCTCACTGTTATGATTTTACATTGCTTCGAAGCAGGTAAACAGAATGAAACTTCATAATTAAAACTTAAATGTTAATGAAATAGATAACTGTGCTAAATCACAGGTTATTTGATAAAACCATGTATCGCTTCTTTGATTTTCATAAAAAAAACATTAAGGCAAGTGGGCGGTCTACAATAATTCTGAAAACATCATACTTTTGCAAACCACTTTAGAAACCATTTTGTTAACCAAGTGAGTGATAATACATATATTTTGTTAAAATTTCAAAGTAAATTTCATTTTTCAAACCAAATCATGCCTCAGAAAGAAATCAGAAAATCTCTTCTTACTCCTGCCCACACCTACATACACACACTAGCTCCACTTAAAACATCAAATCATATTCCCAGCACAATCCTACAGCACACGTATAACTACAGAACTCATCAAGCCCGTCAGAGAAGACTATTTTGAAGGTGTAAATGCCTAATCTTGTCAAATAAGCCAACCAACAAAACCAGCTGTCTAAAATTTAATTAAAAACCACTATACGGAATATCCCACAATAAATGTACTAGCTGTGAGAATTTCAATTTAAAAAATCTGAAGCGACAATAAGCAATGGTGATGGAAGGGTTTGGGGAACTGAGACAAACTAAAGCTTCTCAGTTGCCTCCTATTTTAACCCACTTCTGGAGACCACAAAAGGTTTAATAAAAGAGCAAAGACGCAGACCTATGAAAACTTAAAATGGCTCCATGAGCCAGTAACGGAATATATTCTTGGTTCAACTACCACTCAAAATAATTTATTTAAATATTTACTGAAAGAACAGATTTTCCTCCTGTGTTTCTTAATAAACACTATTTGGGAGAACATCTTAAGCCCTCTGGCAATGGACTCTCCACAATTCACACACACAAGGTATGTGGGGGTGTACGCTGAGATGACTCCCGCACCGGGAGGGAAACAAATAGGCTGTATGCAGTCTAGTCCAACCCCATTACTACACACAGAGGGAAACTGAGGCCCAGGGAACTTGTTCACAATTTACTCCGTCTCTAATTAAGTGACCTCGATGAGCTAAAACAGAACCAAGACACATTCTACAGATGATGGCCATTTCCCACAGGACATTCAACCTCTTCTCTCCATCTGGAAAGGCAGAAAGAGGGGGACTGAGGCACGGACACCCCCCATATGCATGCAGTGGCCCAACTCTGCCTCCTTTGCCTCACCCTAATCCTGACCAACCCTGTCAGATCCCGTCGTTATAGAAAATTCGGGTATTTTGTTTCATGTGGATTTGGGGGGAATTCGTTTTTAGTTTTTTAAATATTATTTACCATGATTACTGCATTTTCTGATGATCCCTTGAATTTCATACCCAAGACCTCCTCACTTTACCTCAGTGCAGGCCATGGACAGAAACCAGCCAGCAGCCCACTGCTGAAAGGGCTGGGGAGGTGACTGCTGAGTAGTGAGAGATCAGCCCTGCTTGCCGACAAAAAACAAAGGCTAATCTGGCACCTGGAAATCTAGGGTCTAAATGCACAGGGAGATTTATCTCTTGTAACTTATGCTTGTAAAGGGCAGGCCTGGCTAATGAAGTTGGGAACCACTCCAATCTTGATGACAGCTACCCTCTTTGTATGACAAGGTTATTAACACCTGGTAGAGCTTAACTCTAAGTGCCTATACTCCAGCTAGTCATTTTCCGGAGGAGACTGTGACTTAGGGTAAAAAAATCTCAACGTGAGAAACTGTAGACAAAAACACAGATGGTTAAAAAAATGGGAAGAAAGATAAAACTTGCACAGGAAGAATAAAAGAGTTACATCTAAGGAATTAACCTACAGGAGAATAACTAACAGTTCCATCTAAATACTTTAAAAAGAAGTTGTGCTAGCTTTGGCAGCACGTACACTAAAATGGGAACGATACAGGGATGACTAGCATGGCCCCTGCCCAAGGATGACATGCAAATTCATGAATTGGTCCATTAAAAAAGAAAAAAAACGCACTAAAAACCAATGTATTTTTCTAAAAGAAATTTTAAAGCACACATCAAAATCGCTAAAGCAGTTTCATTCGAAAATGTACATGGATCGGAGACACCGTGCTTGCTGAAATATCACACGGAGCTTGGAAATGTTAAGCTCTTTCCCCTTCCCCAGCCCAAAACCAGGATTGCAGAATACATCATCTTTCCTTCCAGAGTCAGGCCTTTCATCTATTTTTAAATTTTTCACCGCCCAGGAGAGGCTCAAGTGCTCGCCTCTGCCCACTCTTCGCAGAACACAGGCAAGACAAAGTGACTGATCACACTCACTCCAGAGCTGGGTCTCCACCGGGATTCCTAACGTGTTTCTTTTGTTCTTAAACATATTTTAAACAAAGGCTGAAGACAGTATGGCTCAGTGGGATACAACTTTCTACCTACCCACGGTTTCTGACCCCTATAGACCAGTCATCAGCACTGCTAATTTTCCTAACTTTTAGAACATATGCCTAGCCCTGGTGTGTCTTGAAAGTCATGAAGTTGATCAGCACCATGAGTGAGAACTGAAGAGATGCACAGCTAGCGGGCCCACCTCATCCTCCAGCACGGTAGGGACTGCAGGAAGCACTCACTGGCAACCCTGGACCAGGTAACTCAAGCTTAAGCTTCAGCACAGGCTCAGCCTTGAGCAAGTCCCAGACTCGGAACATGTGCCCACAGCTGCAGAAAGAGCAGAACACCTACCTACGCTACTTCTCGGGATGCCTGTGGACGTCATATTAGACAAATAACTATTGACAACTGTTAATTACTGTGTAAACTGAAGCTACCAATGACAATTTATAGCATGGCTTTATCAGTGTGCTTAAAAGATACACGAGTAGGCTAAATAAGGCTTATGTATGCATTTACAGTACATCTTGTTCCTAAAGATATTAATACTAAGCCATATGACAGAAAAATAAATTTAAAGATCATGCTGCCACACACACTAGGCACGGCCCTGGAACCGACGACTCACGTCAACTTGCTATTTTTTAATGCACCATAACACTCTGACAGTATCAGAATTGTCTCAATTTTTCAAGAGGGGTTTCCACCTCCTTCTTGTATAGAGATAGCTAGAGCTTACCATCTACACAGATGAGAGATGGGCAGACAGGGATCTGAAAAAGGCTCTAAGAAAAAAAAAATTCTTAGTGTCATAATAAAAGATTTAAGTATCTATTACCAGTCCCATTCCACTGCCTTTTCGGTAACCAGCCACAAATGGGAGCAGAACATGTAAGGGGAAGGCTTATCAGGAAGTGTTGACACAACATAAACACAGACTGTGGGCACCACACCAATGAAGGAAACCACAATTATACCATCTTGACTTGGATGCACTTTCACTTTAAAACTTCCAGACGGAAAAGACGGTGGTGAGATTTGACATTGAAATCTCTAAAACTCACTCCTTCGACAAACCCGCTGAAAAGTGGGAAGGGAGAGCGGTCGTCACACTGGAGACAAATCTTAACAGCATTAAGCCTCTCTGCTTTAAAAGTTTCCCCATCACTGCATTTTTTTTTTCAGTAACAAAGATGTTGTCAGAAATGACAATTTTTTGTGTTCCCTGATGATGCCTTGCTAGCATTTGGTTATAAGCCATAAAGCAGGAATAATTTCAGCCTGTCAGGAGTCTCGCTAATGCCCAGTTTCCCCCTAGAGAGAATTCCTGTCAAATCTAATGAGAGCTCCAAAGGCCCTCTCTACAATATAATGAGCACTTAGGCCATGCTGGTGATCAGGCGGCAAAAAGCATCAATTTGAGCCTGGCTACACCCTGGGGGCCAGACGTCACCAGTTTTAATAAGAATTATGATTACTAGCTGTACCAAATGCCTCCTCAGAACTTATTATTAACGTGTGACATTCAGAAGGATGTTTTTCAAACGTAAGGCCACTTTAAACTGAATTACAGCACTACTCTGCACACCACTCTAGTTAAGGGTCTGTCAGCATTTACAATATAAACTAAATTTCAGGGGGCTTAATACCCTGTTACTATGAAGAACACGGTGTCTCTCAATTGTTTACATTTTTCAAATTACTGAGCCAATTATACACAGCATATTATTAATGCATACAGGCTCACGGACAGACAGATATACCCACAAATGCCTGACACAGTATAGAAACTCATTAGTAAACTATTTTCACACCATGGGGCTTCTGACCCACTTTGCTCCTTCTTGCTACACCATAAAGAGGAGGTTGTGCCACCATGTAACCTATAGGAACCCAGAAAAATTGCACACCTCTTTTAGCTCTCCCAGTAAAGCCAACACCAGCATACAACATCACACGGAGGTAGTGTTGCCTTGTAAGAGTCAATGAGGTTATTAAATCCTTTAGAGTTTACGGTTTTAAGAAAAAGCTCGCTCTTCTCTTACTCTTCCAGAGTATCTGTCACCAAAAACATGCCCTTCAGGATAACTTAAAAAAAATTCTAGGTTAGAAGTCTTAGGCCAAGTTTATTTGCATAATTCATTTACATGGCCATAGATACTAGTCACAGACCTTCTTGTCCATTTATTATCAACAAGTTACAATTGCCCCAATAAGCCACTAGCCATCAAAACACAAAAACAAAAGCACAAACCCAACATAAACTAGACTTTCAACTTTGCAAATCAGAATAAAATCAGCACTTTAAAGGCCCAATTACATTATTAATGAAAGGCTGGGAATATGTAACTATATCTCTTTCCAAACACATATCTGAGAATAGATCTAATGTACACGATAACGTAACACTATGAAATCTATGATGAATTAAAAATCAAAGAGTGCAAAGTTACAAAAGCAGAATTCAACTCTGAAACACACTTGCTTAATGAAAGTCTTTGAATATAAGGAAGATCTGAAGGCTGAACTAATCAATTTCTCCACTGTGCCCCAACCGGTCAACCATGCTCTTTAATTTAATGAAACAAGGGTGTGAGATGAAATAGCACATATACATCAAGTAAGAATTGTATTGTTGCACTTTGAAATGTGTCCAACTGTGCAACTTCATCTGATGATAATTTTTTAAGAGGCAATCGATTTCTAAAAGACTTATTGTACCAGCGTCTTGATGAAAAAGTGAATGTCAGCATATCTCCAGAATACTTACACCCTGCCATTAATGCCTTCTTTGGCAGACAATGACTACTCAATCGAGGGTCCTTTGGGCTGAGCAATCATTTAGCTTTTCTTCTCTTATGAGGTCCTTAGTGCCTTGTTCCAGCTCAATACTCTTTTTATACACCATTATAGTAGCCTTAAGTGTGAATTTTATGGGAACTTGCAAACTCATAGTCATAGCTAGAGCTTTCCAGTCACTAATCTTTTCATGCTTTTAAAACCACTAGGACTGAAGCAACTTCCAACATATGCTCTGGCCATAAAAGGATGCCTTTTTTTTTTTTTTTTCACCACAAAACCTGCAACAACTGAGGAATTTTTCAAAAATTTCCTTGCTAATAAGCCACTAATTCCGAGTGTTGCTTTATACCACCTCAAAGCAGAAAGCGTACGCCACAGACAGTAAGTAATACACTTTGTTTACCCTGATTTAAGAAACTCCTGAATACTCTTCTTTCCTCCCTCAGGAGGAAAGGTGCACACTTCCTTCCAGAACAACACAGAAAACATAAACTATTCTGAACTTCAGCAACTCTACAAGGTACCCAGATCTTTCAAGAGGAGAATAAATCTACCCAAGTGGAAAAGTAAACTCAAAAGTCTTAATTCCTATCAGCCTATAAACAGGCTAGTTTACATTTCCAAAATGCCTCTCACCTAGTCACTTAAACACTCCGTAATTGTCAAGAAGCAACACTTGCTACTACCATCAATTCACAAAGAGAGAAACCAAGGCAGAAAAATTGAATACAAACCCCATCCCCCAGAGCCCACTGTTGAGAACAAAGCCACTACTGTAAAATCCTATGAACTGATTTCTCATTTCAGCTTGAAGTTTAACTAAAGCTTACCTGTTTATGCATTTCAATGTTTAATCCATATGACATTTCATAATACTGCAAAGAAAAAAAAGAAATCAAGCATTTCATTAACTTGTGTTTTTATAATGCTAACACGTTTGCTAATATTATATGGAAAGGGAAAAAGTCCAATCTTTGATACCTACCATCACATAGTGCCTCTGCATTTCTGTCTTTTCACTTGCCAGTTTCTCACATTCCAATTTAAGGCTATGAAAACAAAACAGGCAACTTAATGTAAACATTATGTCACTTGTTTTAACATCTGCCTCACATATTTGCACTTCAAGTACAAACACAGACCAATTTGGAAAAGCCATAAAAACTATCTAGGTAAACACCCAAAAGCTTTGTCCTTACATTTAATAGGGGAAAGAAATAATGTGAACAGTACAGGGTGTCCATTCAGCTACCATTCTTTTTCTTCTTGGTGTATACCTGATCAGATGCTAAGAATGAAAAATCTCTTACAACCTCTGACTGATTCCTCCTCATGGTCATTTGTTCCCTACCCTCCTGCAGAAACGCGTGTATCTCTAGACTCCACCAAACTCTGGCCTTTGCACAATCTTCAGTGTTAGGCATGGGCTGTATCATTTTTGCCAACTCAGTCTTTAGGTTTGAAATCATATCTGTTAAAGTTACTTCTACAATTGCTGGTGCCTTTCAAAACCTTTGGTTTTCAAATCCCTGCCAAAATATGTCAAATAGCTGCTGCAATAAAGTGGGTTGAAGTTTACCCTGTTCAGTAAACATAGTGTGCAAGTATGCCTCAAGCTCCAGAGATATTATCTACAAGTAGACAAAAGGTCAATAATCAGAAAGCCCCTGACAAAATAAGAAAATTCACACCCAAAGCACTCAGCCTCATCCGTGTGCTTTTTCTCAAGCACAACAAAACTAAAAATTGTCATTCAGTTAGCTCACATCAGCTAAAACTTCATAGGAGCAAGGGAAAGAAATTAACCTTTCTGGGAAGTTCATTATGGACTGGATACTTTACAAATAGTTTTCATTTATAAATCCTTTGAAGGGAGGTATCATTACAGGAAGCTAAGATAGCCAAAAATGTGACTCCACTCTCTTGTCCTACCCAAGCCAACCCAGAATGACGCCAAAGCAGGTGAGCTCCCCCATGCTATCCACCTGCCTCATCATCATCGATGGCCACTGGTGAAAGCATCCAGCCTTCTGTAAATGGACTTTGCCTCCAACAACCCAATTCTCTACTATGGCAAACAGCAATTTCAACATGGCTTTGCTTCCCTGAACCCCCACTCCAGGGCTGAGGCATCGATTGAACCAATGTTTCAGCTCAGCCTGTTGAAAAATAAATAAATGAAGTGCAAATATTGACGGTTCTCATGCAACTGCTGAACACACGAAAAAGAAACTCCCTGGAAGAGCAGCAAACGGGTAAAAGGGAAACAATGGGAGGAGGAGGAGACAAGAGGCGGCCCGGGAAGAGCCAGGCAAGGGGGTAACGTGAATGACAGGTCTTAACTGCGACTCCACACGCCACCGCCTGGA
This sequence comes from Avahi laniger, assembly GCA_963575035.1. Classification (NCBI taxonomy): domain Eukaryota; kingdom Metazoa; phylum Chordata; class Mammalia; order Primates; family Indriidae; genus Avahi; species Avahi laniger. The sequence goes on along the minus strand of CAUYSK010041657.1, from coordinate 27,722 downwards.
CGCAAAAACTAAGTACAGCCGCCGCCGCCACCAGGCTGGGAGACCAAGGGCACCGGGCCGCCCGCACGACCAGTCGCCCGGCGCAGCCGGACACGCACCTGTGATACTGTGCCTGCAGGAACTGGAATTCCTCTTTAATCCTGTCCAGAGACTCCGGGATAGTGAACTTGAAGGGCTGGCCTGCAGCCTGGTGCGGCGTCTGGAGGCGATCAGCAAGAGGGGTCGAGGGACGGGAACGCGGGTGGATAGATGAAGCAGTAAAGTCAGAGAAAGAACGGGTGGGACATAAACAAAAATAAAGTTGGAAGTGGCAGAAAACGGAGCCCCAAACTCGAGTTTGCGCTTCATTTTGGGAAGGGAGAAAGTGGACTTCACCCCTGGCTCTCAGCTTCTAAAGAGGCTCAGAATGTCTTCCAGCCTCCAGGGCGGATCGCGCTAAATGCGCCCGGGTCAGCCGGCCGGAGGGAAGGGGGCTCCCCGGCGGCCAGTGAGGACCAAGCCAGAAAGTCGTCGTCTACGTCGCCGCCCCCTCCCCCACGGGGGCGATAAAGACCCGGGGAACCGGAGAAGAAAAACAACTCCTTCAATCTCCCCATTCCCAGAGTCGCCGGGGCCACCTCCAGGCGCACCGGAACGGGGGCCGCATTGACATGTAAATAGGCGAGACGAGAAACAAAGGGGGGTCGCCCAGCCCACCTCGCGGAAGGGGGAGGATGTGGCTGCAGGAGAGAAACCCCATCCTCCCCCGGCGCCTCGGTCCGCTCAGTCTAGACGTCAAGCAGGAGGGAGCCCAAAGGGAAAGGAGGAAATCCAGTGTTTCAGCCCACTCCCCAACCCGGGAGGAGGACCCCGGCCCTCCCCAGCCTTACACCACTTGGGGAAGGGGGTGTCCGCTGGTTGCAGCGGCCACTCGTCTTCCTAACGCACAGGATAAGCGCCCCCCACCCACTGGGCCGCGCCTCACCGGGTGCCGGCTCTGCGGGAACATAGCTCTGGCGGCGGCCGCGGCTCTGTTCCCGGGCAACTCAATTCTCCGCTCAATTTCCAACTTTAATCCCGCCGAGGAAAATTAAGCCGGGAAGCCAGGCAGAAGCGGAGAATGCGGGGGGTCCGCTAGCCACGCACGCAGGCGCGCTCAGCCGGGCGCACCGGCCACTCCGCGCCCGCGGCTTCTGCTCCTTCTCCCGTCGGTGCGGGCTCCCGCCCTCAGGGCCACATCGCAGGGCGCCCCAGGCCCAGCTACTCCAAGAACCTGCGCGGCAACGCGGACGCCCGGGGACTGCGCTCCCACACGCGGGCCTCAGCCAGCGGGGCGGGGCGGGGGGCGATGTGACTCCGACAGCACTCCCCTCGGAGATCCGCGTGCGCAGCGCCCGTCCTGGGCAAACAAATCCAAGCGGGCTGCTTTTCTTTGCTCTTCTCCTGGTCCGCCTGCTCTCCGGGTTTCCCCGCGGCGGCGGCTGGCGAGGTGCAGGTGGCGCAGCGGCCCCAGCTAACCCCACACAAACAAACCCAGTGTTTTCGGGACCGACCCCCACGGTCTCGTCTGCGCCTTTGGCCGGAAGCTCGCGGGCTCCCGGGAACCGGCGGGGAGAGAGGTCGAGGCCGCAGCGGAGGCTCGGGGCCGGGGAGCAAGGGATGACGAAGCGGGGAAAGTGCGGAGGGCGCGCCGGGAGGCGGCTCGGCACGCCCCGTGCGACCAGCACTCGGTGTTCTCCGCGGTTGCACAAACCCTCCAGGCCCGACGGGGCTACTCCACGGAGGGCAGTTCCGCAGCCGCCCGCTGCTCCGCGAGCTCGGTGCGCATCAGGGTGCCGAGCCCCGCGCGCACTGGTCCCGCAGGCCGGCCCGGCCGCTCCGGACTCTTCCTCCTCGGTCTTCTTTCTTTCCTTCCCTACGTCTGCCTCCCCGCAAAAAGCGCTCCAGCCCCCTGCAAAGTTCTCTCACGACCTGATGGACGACATCCACGAGATGGTGGAGAAGAGTGCGCTCCGCTGCTCGGCCTCCCTCCCGGGCGGGCAAACTCCGCAGGCGAGTCTGGAGTAGTCACCGCTGCAGGGCCAAAGGGGGCTTGGTCGCCGCGGGACAGCAGAGGTCCGGGCCGGCGGCGCGGGTCCCGCCCGGCCGCGCAAGGATGGGGGTGGAGCAGTTGGCTGCCTCCGGGACGCGGGGCACGGGGTACCCGCCGCTGCTGCTGCTCCTGCAGCCGCCGCTCCCACCGCCGCCGCCCGCGCCTCTCGCGCCGGTTACATTAACACGCGGTTTCACACTCCGGAGCTAACCAGCGTCGGCCCCGCCCAGCCCGCGCAGGCGGGGGCCGCGAGCGCGGAGCCGGCGGGGGACGTGGGCCCGGGCGGCAGGGCGGGGGAGCGGGAGGCTCTGTCAGCCAATCGCGTGAGCCGTGACCAACGTGGGGCGCTGACGCAACACCTCCCCGGAGCCAATGGCAGCGCAACGCCGGTCGGGCCGTTCTCCCTCCCTCTTCTCTCCCACCCCACTCGCTTCCATCTCCGCCGTCTCCTCGGTCTCCCCTCCCGGCCCTCAGCCCCTCCTCCGCCCGCCGCGTCCTCCGGGCTGGGTGAGGAACTGTTCCTGGAGGAGCCGCGGGACGCCAGAACCAGCCAATGGGAAGCGGCGCGTCGCGGAGATTGGCACTGAGGATGGGAAGGTCGGTGGGAAGGAGAGCGGCGGGGCCGGGCTGTCAATCAAAGTAACGTGGGGCCAGCTGGGGAGCGCGCGGGCGCGCGCGAGCGGGAGGGACTGGCGAGCGAGCAGCCGCGGAAGCCGGGGGCTCGAGTTTGCAGAAATCCTGCCACTTGTCTCTCTAATGAAAATTCTCGTATCTCAGTGAAAGTAACTCAGAGACTAACCGCGTAGTTTCTTATTGGGGGCGGAGGAAAGGCAGTTTGGTAATTCGAGGAAATGCGTTTTTGGTGTCGGCCCCTTGTTTGATGCTACTCTTTGAAAGTGAAGCCACATTTAAAATTTTCTCTGAGGTTTGTTTTTCCTTGAGCTGCCTTTTTACGGGTGCACGAGGAATGGACTGTGCACTTGGTAGAAAATGCATAAATGAGCAACGCGTTGGCTGGTGTCCGTACGCAAGCCGCGTAGGACTTGACTATGATACCCGCCCATGCCACCCACCCCCTGTGCACCCAAGGCGGTAGATTTTGGGTTTTATTGGAGGATTTCAAACCACTTTGCAAAAAGGTCGTCGCCTTCGTTTGGCGGGAAGGATCGCCAGGGTGCCGCCAGAATAAGGCACGCGCGTCCCGGGAACAAATGAGATGCTTTGCCCGCGGCGCGAAATCTCGGGTCCTTGTTTTAAAGTCCTGACTTTGCTGTGTTGAGGGAGGACGGAGGTGGCTGATATTTTTAGGAGCATCTGAGCAGCAGGACCGCCAGTATGTTTCCAATTCCTGGAAACAAAGAGAGACAATGGAATAAACCAGCACTGAGACCTCAAAAACCTGACCCACCCGACCCACCCCCGTTGTACCCCTGGGCTGAGCGGTGTAAGGAGCTAAGGGGGAAGAGTGGGGAAATGACTTGGCTAAGGTTCTTGTGAAGTGGAACTTGAGTTAAAAGGGATTTCGAGATTTTAAAGAAACAAGACATGCAGTATAATTAATATTGAGAATTCCCATTTTTGTATATTTCTGTATGTACACCACACAGCAGAAAACCTTCAGTATTGCCGCATTTATACTTTTGTTTAAAGAACAGTTCGGCAAAGCTACCTCCATATGAACAGTGAGTGAGTAATGCTGTTTTAGCCAAATGGTGGTGACTTCCTTCATAAGAGCACATCTTCGGACAAATATTCATCTTATGTTGGAAAAATGGTTAACAAGTTTTGGGTATTAATAACCCTCAAGTTCCCATTATTTTACCTTCAAGAGACTTATGGGAAGGAACTTATTTAAACAGACATACGTTTATTTGAAGATTTGCTTTTACAGAGATCTTTTTCTTGAAATATTAAAAGAATCATTTTAGATGGGGCATTTCACTGTTGGAGTTGTTTTTAAATATGTATGATATTGATTTGTCTATAATTGCATCAATCCCAAATATCAATTATAAATGAAAAATAAAAGAGCAATTTTAGCCAATCTGTACAAGGCCATAGTAAATTCTTAAACAGGTTGGGCATTGTAGCTTTACGGTGTTCTCTGTGGAGTTGGAAAAGGGATTGTATTATTCGTTTTGCTAACATGGAGACTGGAAAGGAGAGAAGCACTGCCTCTCTTTCTTTGGTTGCATTTGGTAATGATGAGATCAGGCTTGCTCCACATACAGGACTTCTTGAAATTGTATGATCTGTGAGTATCTAAGCTTTGTCTTTTGGCAACCTATGTTCCTTGAAATCATCTGGTAGTGACTGGACCACATATGCCAGTCTGTGGTCAGTTCATCCCATGGTCAGTTTCAGGACTGGGAAAAAAGTGCTTAGATGCCACCAGTATGCCTCGGTACATGCTGCCACAATTGGGGCAACTGAGACTTCTCCCTGGATTACCCAAGCTTTACCTGGTGCTTGTACCTTAACTAACTGGCACACTCAGTAGTTAAGTTTATACAGAGCAATTAAAACAGTATGCTTTGGGACAGGAGCAAAAGTGTTGCTATGTCTCTTCTTTCCCCACTCCACCCACCGCCCTCAAAATCAGTTCTAACTCATTGTCTTTAAAATACTCACAGAAAATGTGTCTGCTCACCATATTTTCTGGTTGGCCATGAGTAAAACCTGGAAATTCTCTTTTAACTAGTGTTTGCTTACCAATAGAGTTCTAATTTCTTTATAATGTCAGATCTGCAAAAAAAGAAAAAGCATAATGATTTTTAAATTGAAAGACTTTTAATTGTTGTGCATAAAAATGGATAGGTTTTGGTTTTGGAAGCCTTATTTTCCATTTAGAGCATCCTCCACGAGAGTGGGAGAAGGCTCTGCCCTTTTTCAAGGTCGTATTTTCTCCGTGATTGTCATGCTGTAATAATTATACTACAAAACTCTCATCAAACTGCATTACAAATCATGGTGTTTAAACAATCAAGTAGCTTTAATCTTATGTTTTAAATAAATAATATATGTGCAGATTGCCTACAGCCTGTTTAAAAGAAAATAGTCCTGCTCATGAAATCTGTAATTTTGATTTTCTACTTAAAGTCTCTTAACCATAATCTTCTTTACCTTTAACATTCATATATTGATGATGTTTTTACATGAAATGATATTAAGTATGCTGTTTCCATAGGAAATTGTCTATGGGAAAAAAAACTATTCATCCTCTGCAAAAGAAACAAAAAGATTGTCAGATCGTTTATTTTATCTTGATGCATGTATGGCTGTATTTCCATTCATTTGTTGCTGATAATCAAATTTCAACTCACCGATACCATAGGTAATTACAAAAACTAAACATTATGTAGTATAGATACTAGACAAAATAGGAAAAAGTATGGATATTGAACATAGAAATTATATATCTTTTAAATCTATTGCTTTTTTATTTGAAAGAAATAATTATGGCAATTTTTAAAAGACCACTCTTGTCATTTTCTCTTCCTTTTAGCTGTGAGTTATTGCTCATACATTTCCTCATTTAACTTTTTTTTTAACTGAGAGTTTTCTTAAATCTAAGAATGTAGAGTCCAGAAGAATTTTTCCCAGCATTGCTTTATAAGCTTTTTCTCCCCTACCCTTTTACCAAAGAAAAGGACAGGATGGGTGTGGAGCTAGAGGGGCAAAGGCAGAGAAGGGAAAAAAAATCAGTAGCAGATTCATGCAGCAGTAAAACCTCAAATAAAATCACATCCAAAGCATCTCTTGCGGTTTCACACAATATGGTAAAATTAGAGATTGCAGGAAACCAACTAAATTAAACTGGGAGCATTTGAAGAGAAACGAGCAGACTTTATGAAAATGACACATTGACTGACCAGTATGCTTCTTTATCAACAATTTCTTTGTTAAGATGCAGATCAAAGGAACCTGCATATGTTTTCATTTTGTTCTAACTAGAAAATTACATCCAGATGTTTAATAGGCATTTGGTTGGTTTTTCAGCATTGATTAGATATGTTGGTTCTGTTTGCTTACAAGTGTAGCCGGATCATTAGCTAATGCAAAGAAATGTTTGCTGTGAGTTGCTAATTAGGGCTTTTGGAAACTCTCCATGCTCAAGAACAATTTGTACAGTGGCCAGAAGAATTTGTGGGACTTGGGGAAGTTGTTTTCCCTTCTCTGTCAGGGTGGGGAGACACAGACAGCCCAGTTCCCTAATCTCCCTTTGCTTAGGGGGATTGCAATGCAATCCCCAGGGATTGGAGTGCAAATAAATTAGGAGGAGACCACACAGGCACTCCCAAACACAGAGATAAATGTGCTTTTTCTGGAACCACCACTGTGCGGTCTTTGGGGGTGGGGGGAATGAACATCTAAAACGCTGAATATTAACATGTGGAAGATGCTTGGTGTTAATGTTATCAAATACACAGCATTTTTAAGTATACTTTAGAGACAGATGGGAAAGCCCTTTATGATAAACGAGTGTACTTGAATTCATTACTGTAGTACTTATAATTAAAAATGTCTCCTTTGCAATTTCAGTTCTTTTACAGGGTACGAAAGACCCAGCTTGAGAACTGGAAGACTGGGGATAGTGAAAGGAGTGAGGGAGAGGAATTTTGGGAGCTAGGATGAGCCTGGGAGGAAATGCAGTGTTTACTTTCACAGCCCACCCGTTGTTTACCTTGTTAAAGCCCCCAAGCCTGTAGAAGATTAGCCATTCACTTGGTATTCAAATAAACTGTTTGAGAATTTGAAGCACTGGGCGGATAAACATTTTAGCTGGCCAGTCATGTTTTTTAAAAACGCTTGACTGTGTCTGAGGCCTGCAGAAGAACCCCACCTCAGCCAGGGCTGAACTTTTGTTTAGTTAAGACTATATTTCTAGAGAGGTATCAGTCCAAAATAGCATATGTTTATAAGCAATCATAGCAGTGCAGATATAATGGCATTGTTGCATGTTCTTCTGCATATGAATGTCCCTTCTAAGCCTCTTTACATCTAATGCACATGTAGGGCACACTCCTATGTGTTAACGTAGTCTGATTAATTTGGGATTTTCACACCAGTAGAATAGATTCATGGTTAATTTCTTTGAAATAGTTCAAGCAGAGGGCCTTTCTGTCAATGCTTTCCCTGCCCACCTGCGAGATGCCCTGGAAAAACAAGGACAGTATTTAGGCACATCATCAAATACTGCACATGTGTTCAGACCATAATATTAAGTCTCAGTGAAGTTAGAATTCTCCCTTTTTTAACCCATTCTAAAGTCTGATAAACATTGGACTAAAACGCTTTTTTTATTCCTTCAGTTTAGCATTTAGCTCCAAATGAAACGGAAGGACAGTAGGTAGACAAAAGATAAAAGTAAAGGAAGCAACTTTGATGCTCATTCCTACATATTCACATAACAAGAGCAGACCTTGTCCCCTTAATGGTCTCTGCAGCGACCCGCCTTTGCTGCCTGCCAGGGACTTGCTAGGAAATCTGCATTAAACTGACACATCTTTCCTTTTCCTTTAAAGGCTTTTGTTTTGGCTGTATCATTTAAATAACTTTTCTTCCTAAAGCTAGCCATGTTGTTGAAGGGTTAAAGCTTGAGTTCAATTAGTTGATGATCTCTGGGTGTTCATAATTGAAGGCAAGTGGCTCTGGGGATGGGAAAAGGGCTAGAAAGCAAGTATGTATTCCAGATACCTTCATGTTTCCAGAATGGAAAATTGAGGTCTAGATGAACAAGCTAAATGGTATAAATACAGAATGTTGGGACATTGTATAAGAAAACTAACCTGGGTTGTTTGAAAAGTCAATGAGAGAGAGAGAGCGAGAGAGGAGAGAGTGAGAGAAGAAAGGAAAAAGTGAGAAAGGATTATTCCCTAAAAACAGAGAATATCATGAAAATGCAACATGTGAATCTTTATTGGCTCCGGTATTAAAAAAAAAAAACCCAACTGTGGAAGATGTTCTTGGGCAATTTTAATGTGGACTGGATATTAGGTAATACGGAATTATGGTTCTTTTCTGACGTTAGAATATTGAGATTGTGTAGGAGGATGTTGTGAGCTGAATGGTAAAGCATGCAACTTCAAATGACATCCGAAACTGCAAATGAAAAGTGTGTAGAGAGAAAGAGAAAGCAAATTTGACAAGGTGTTAACAGTTGTAGAATTTAGGGGTACAGTCTACAGCTACTCATTTACTATTCTTTCAATTTTTCTGTTTGAAAATTTTTCATGATGAGAAAAGCCTGGGGAACCAATTCTAGGTTAATTGTCTATATCTTTTTCTTCATATGTTAAATGGAATTCACTTCACTTCATAGTTAAAAGATTGACTTATAATCTTTTTTTTAAGTATGAAAAAATGGGTTTTTGCTGTGATCATTAAAAAGCTGTCATACTAATAACCAGAATATTATTTTGCTCTGATCTTTTAGTACTTTTATTTTGTTATTTATGCTATTTTATTTTTGTTTAATTTTTTTACTACAGTCCCCAAATGTCCATTAGTTATAATCAATATAAAATGGAAATCTTTAAATACATTACAACATTACATTAATAATCCTCTAAAGCATTGTTTTATGGGCCATAAATGTCAGAATCACCAAAAAATCTACTGTAAAATAAAGAGGAAAGTGGCTTATATGTTAAGAATAAGGCAGTAGCAAATAAATTTTAATTTCTTTATTCCTGTTATGAATAGTTGTTCTGCTGGCCTTTTCATCACCTGAGTCTAGCAGTGAAATTTATAAATTAGATTAATAGTTTGATTTTGAAATTTCTTTAATATTTTGAAATATGCTGGTACAGATTTCTCTGTGTACTAAACTTTAAAGATTAATCTTCAAAAGAGATGAAAATAGCACCAAATCTTGGATACTGATGTTACGTTTATCCGTAATCGCAGAGGCACATATTTATGATGTGCTAATAAATAAATGTTTTCCAGAAAAGTCATGAAGAGTGACAAGGCGTAATCTGAGAATTGACAGTTGGGATGCCCCACCTAGCAATTTTTTTTTTTTCCTTTAATCATAACTATTTAGTATGTTTTTGTTTTTTCTATCACTATTACGTGTATTGAAGTGAAAACTTCTGGGACATTAGTAAACAGATTATACTTTGTGTGTGAACAGATTAGATCCTCAATTTGTGATGTAAAACTGGAGTGCCTTAAAGGGAGGCCAATACAAAAATACAGGGAAACCAGGACTTTTCACACACAGCGATAATCAGTCCGTCCAATACTTCTAGCCACCATCCATCCACATAACTAATTACTATGTAAAATGAAACGATGGAAAGAATTCATGCTTCACCATGACAGAAAAAGCCCCAGGGGAACAGAGTTCCTATTCTGGTTTCCCTGGTTTGCAGCCTCCACACTTCAGAAGAACTGGCAAGCTACAACTGACACTTGAAAAAGTGTTACAAAACACTGACAAGTTAGAGAAATGTTGATTAATGTAAACAGCCTGCCTCAAGGAATAATACCTTTCTTAAGAAAACTGGTTTTCAATTAGCATCTCTATGTTCAAGGAACTCCAATGAGTGTTTCCAGAGAAGTTATTTGCCTTTGCTGGAGAGAGGGAGTTTCGTCATACTTAACATCTTAAATTTCTGAAAATTTCGAAAAGGAATTAGTAAGATAAAAAGTCAGCAGGCTTTAAAAAGGAAGGAAATCCTGACACATGCTACAACATGGGTGAACCTTGAGGACATTATGCTAAGTGAAATAAGCCCATCACAAAAAGACAAATACTAAATGATTCCGCTTACATGAGATACCTGAAGTAGTCAAATTCTGAAGAGACAAACAGTAGAATTGCGGTTGCCAGAGGCTGGGAGGAGGAAGTCATGGGGAGTTATTGTTTAATGGGCATGGAGTTTCAGTTTTGCAAGATGAAACAGTTCTGTGGTTGGATGGCCGTGGTGGTTGCACAATGTGAATGTATTCAATGCCACTGAACTGTACACTTAAAAATGGTTAAGATGGTAAATTTTATGTTATCTATATTTTTACCACAATCTAAGAAAAAAAAATAAGTCAATAGGATCCTGTTTTCTCATGTACCAGTTTTATTTTGGATTCTCATTCTATTCATTTCCTAAACTTATGCATACCATTAGGTTTTTCCTGCGCACTTACTGCGTGCCAGACACTGTTCTAAGTGCTTTGCATGTTAGCATCACCTCATGTTATTCTCACATCATTTCTGTTAGATAACTACTGTTATCATCTCCACTTTACTGACAAAGAATCTGAGGCCCAGTACTTTCCCAGAGTCATTAGGTAGGAGAGCTGGGGTTTCAATCTTGGCACTCCAGAGAACTTACTAGTGGCCACTAGCCACAGCTGAGTACTTAGTTATCTTTCCAGTGCCATTTCTTAGTCTGTTTTCACATCCTCCATGGATCTACTCATAGGAAAACCTATCTATGTATTGTGCCCACAAGCTTGGTAGGATTTCTCTTGGTACTGTTGAGGTGAAGTTGATAACTTTAAAAGTTTATATTTCTACAAATAGAACTAACAGCTGCCTCAGGGCTCTGGAATTGTGTCTGCCAGTGGAAAAATGCAGGCATTTTCAGCTGTATGCTTTCTGGTGGCACCCGATCCATACAGCAAGTTGCAGTGCAGCAGATAAACGAAGGGCTCAGTAGCCAGCTGAAACAGATGAGTGAGGAAAACTACAAATCTTTATTTCAACTAATACAGCAAAGCAACGCACTGAGTTGCAACTTTGCAAATGCTACAATTAAAGGGGAAAAAAGCAGGAGATATATATGTACACACACACATATAGTTCTGTGATTAATAATGGTTTGGGCACCAACCGTGGTGGTTCACACCTGTAATTCCACCACTTTGGGAGGCTGAGGCAGGAAGATCACCACCTGAGGCCAGAAGTTCGAGATCAGTCAACAAAGCGAGACTCCATCTTTAATTGAAAAATTAGCCAGGCATGGTGGAATGTGCCTGTAGTCCCAGCTACTTGGGAGGCAGAGGTGAGAGGATCACTTGAGCCCAGGAGTTCAAGGCTGTTATGAGCTACGATCATGCCACAGCCCTCTAGCCTGGGCAACAAAGTGAGACCGAGACTCTTGTCTCTTTAAAAAATAAAATAATAAATAATGACTTGGAATGATCTTGGTAATAGTAGACATATAGTCTGGATACTAATAAGATATTTGGAAACATTTAACCTGCTCAATGTCAATGGATATGTTTCTAGCCTCCAAAGCCCTCTTGAAAATCAATGGCTTTCAAACATCTTTAACCATGAACCATGGTAAGAAATAAATTTTAGGTATCTCAACCTAGTTCTCGTGCACACACATACATACAGGTCACATACATAGGTTGCAACTCACAAATTTAAAACATTGCTTTAAATTATGCTATAGAATTTTTCAATTCAATTATTAACCTTCCAGCTTACGGAAAGTCATTGCCTCCGAAACCATGTTCTCATGAAAAATGGCAACATGAGTCTGATCAATAAGGATAGGACAGATTTTTCTTTCCTTTATGCTTCTTTTGAAGTAAGAAGTCATAATCCCTGCTTTTGGTGAAGTTAATCTTAAATTCCAAATCAGTAGAATTTAAAGCTCTTCAGAGAATTTCCTGAATAATTCTTTGGTTACTCCCTTCTCTGCTGGCCCTTTTCTGCCTCAAGTCCCCCAACCCTGCCCCAGTCTCAGCATCCCCACCCCATCTGCCATATTCCACGGCATCGCTCGTCCATTTCCCTGCCCGTCCACGTACCACAGGCCTAGAGTGTTATAACAAAAAGAGCACCAGGTTCAGAGACCGGGTCCTGAAAGGGAATCCCTCCCTACCTCTTGCTAGATGACCTTGGGCAAGCCACTTCTTCTCCCTGGGCCTCGGCTTCCTCACTTGTAAAATGAGGATAATAACATAGATTTCTCAAGGTGGTTGCTCGGACTGAAAGGGATTAACTGAGGAGCTCCTAGAGTACTTGACACAGTGGTTGGCCTTGTGAACATTGTTTCCTTTCTCTTTTTTGCCTGGGACTTGTCGAAGGGCCTACCGTAGGTCAGTAGGAGCTGGGGAAAATACTACCCCTACTACAGATGCATCCTGGAAAATCAGAGGACAGCATGGTTTCCAAAAGTGTGTTATGCAGAACTCTTGTCCAGACATGGCCCAAAACTCTGGGGCCCAAGAAAGACATCATCATGGTGTTTTTCCGGGGCAGGATAAATTGATCTCAGGGAAAGACAGGAGCTGGTGACCTTGAATGTCCTCTCACACCCTACCCATTCATAGACTGTTTCACACTTAGGAAAAAACAAGACTCATACACATATCTTTTTGGAACTAGAAATGCAAACTTCCGAACTTAGGTTGGGTGGGCTATGAAAGCAAGTAATGAACAACATAACGACAGCTATTTTTGGTGGCTAAATGCCCTGAGTTGCCTGTTTAGATAATGTAAGAAAAAAATGTGGCTGACCAGTGAGAGGTTAATGGAATTAGGTCTCAAATATGCTTTCCTTGAATGTCATGCCATCTCACCCAATGAATATGAAGTTGTGTGTTAGAAAGACCTTGAGAAACACATATAGAAATTAGGAAGTCAATTAGATATCAGCTTGACTCTTTTTAAGGATATGATCTGGTCTAGGATTATTTTTGAACTGAGAACTTCCACTTTTCCTCCTGGAGACTTCCCTTTCACATCATCAATTTTATTAGTGATGGCTGAGGTCTCTCAAATCTGTGAATAAGGTTTAGTGAGAATTGATGAGCCCTGGTTAAATAAGAATCCTAATGGCCATGAGTTGCTGTTATGTGGTAGAAGTCAAACTCAATTATCTTTTAATTCAACAATTCTGTGTTTACCAAGAGACTCTCTAGAACCTCATCTATGTGTCTTTTTTTTTTTTTTTAAATCTTTCCTTTGAAATCAGGCCTACTTTAGAAGGACCAAAAAAAAAAAAAAAAAAGAAAGAAAGAAATACAAAACCTTCATTTATGAGAAGAAGGAGAGAAAAAGAGAAGTGATTTTTCTTTCTAGATTTGTCTTTTTCCAGTAAGGAAATATTAGGCCATCAGGTGAACAATCTTGGCTACTCAGATCAAGCTTAAAAAAAACAACCGTAGTATGATTGGCATTGCTGTGTACGTAGACCAATTCTACCAGCTTTTACATTGCTATTACTCCCCTCCCCCACTGTGGCCATTTAAGAAAAGTTCTATTTGGGAAGACAGAACAAAGCCTATCTTTATGCTGTGAGCAATGCCTAGCTCCCAGGGTTGGAGGAAGGGAGAAAGAAAAGGAATAATGAATGAGGAGGAGCAGGCGATACTTAGTTCTTCTTAAATTTCACTCATTAAGAATTCCTTCAGTGTCAAATGGGAAAGCACCTCTAGGATTTGCAGTCTGTCAACTATTTTCCAGTTGATTTTCTTCAAACAAATCCTTCGAAATACACCCTTCTTTTTTCAATATGCACGCTCACATAGTAATACATTAGGAGGCATTAGGACCAGCGTGGCCTAAAAGGTCCACAAATGTGCCAGGCTAGAATTAGGAAACTCTTTCATGAGCAGAAGTATTCTCATTTCCATCGTCCTTTTGGGTTGAAGACCGCAGCCCAGATAGTATCAGGGACAGGTGGGAAGGTGGTGGTGGGTGGCGGAGGTTAATGTTGAGAATTTTTATTTCCATTACAAAAAGAGCCTGACATGTTCCTTTTGTGAACCCTGTCACTCACGGTTTTTGAAAAATGTTCTGATAGGATACTGCCTAGTTCCGCAATCTCAACAGATAAGCAGTAAGAATCCCAAACTGGATTTAGTTTCACTGAGTTTAGCTCAGTGATCTGTATAGAAAACAAAAGCAGCATTTCTTCTACTTGTCAGCTCTGGGACCCAGAAAAGTGCAAATCATTTGCAATTTGCTAATGATGGCCTCCTGCAAGCCTTTAAAGTGAAGGGAATTTCTTCTGTGAAGCATCTTCCTTTCCATAAACAACAACAACAACTCTTTTAGGAGCTAACGCCCTACTCATAAAGGACCCCTCCCCATCCTTCTAGAATGTGTTCTCTGGGACCATTGGTCCTTTCTAAGTGGACGTTTTCTAATTCCCTACTCCTAGAGATTTAACTGTCTCATGTCCCATTGTGGGAGGAAAGGGGCGTTAATGGAAGTTAAAATGTTGAAGCACAGCCCATTCCATGTAACAGGTTATTAGCCAATGTGTTCATTTAGATCTCCTAAAAAATACAGTTCTCTCGTAGGTATTGAGGACATAAGGAACTGTTATATAGTAATAAATGTTAATTCCTGTCTTGGAGAATATGCAGTATAACTGGTAAACCAGTGGCTCATGCCTGTAATCCTAGCACTCTGGGAGGCCGAGGTGAGAGGATCGCTTGAGCTCAGGAATTCAAGACCAGCCTGAGCAAGAGCGAGACCCTGTCTCTACCAAATATAGAAAAAATTAACTGAGTGGTGTGGTGCCTGCCTGTAGTCCCTGCTACTCAAGAGGCTGAGGCAGGAGGATCATTTGAGCCCAGGAGTTTGAGGTTGCTGTGAGCTATAGCGACACCACTGCACTCTACCAAGAATGACAGAGCGAGACCCTGTCTCAAAAAACAAAAAACAAAACGCTATAACTGGTAACCCAAAACTTATACTTTAAATGATGAGTAATAATAAAAGACTGTAAGAGAGTATATGCTAAGGGTCAAATGAGGGTCAATGAGTGACCCCTGTGAGAACTAGTGGGGCTGTGTGACTAGAAGTGGTGTCTTGAAGGCCTTCGACATTTCACACAGGGACTCAGATTTGTTTGGGTGACACTGAGCCTTGATGCGCTGCTCCTGGTGGAACACAACCAAATGCTGACATATTTCATTCACCCATACCAGTAAAGACTGATTTTACTGGTGGAAAATGGCTCTCCTATCTGCACAATCTAATAGAGGAGCCATGAGTACATCTTCATGAAAAATAATCTGGGTATTGAGCTCGGGCTGGGTAACTATTTCTCAGCTTTTCCAATAATACTTGTTTTCTACTTCTTCATTCCTTCCAAACACTCATTAGCACCAAAGGCATAAAAACTTATGGGATGAAAATTAAAACTTCAAACTTCTATCCATTTACTTAATTTGTTCTGCAGTTGGTGGGGAACATGGGTGGGGAAGGCTGTCACTGTTAAATTTTAGCAATAAATTACTTTCGCCCAGCTCCTAAAACACTAGCATCCCTGTAACATGGTTTGGAGACCATTTCAGGCTGAAGGAGTGGTCAGAGGGGGGATTTCGGGTGCTGTGGCAGGTGGAAGGAAGAGGGTAGTCATCATCATCATTTCATTTTCCAACGATGTTCCTGAGCTCACTATCGTGTTTTATGAACGGATTTGTTTACTTCTCACGATGACTCTATGAAGTCAGTACTCCTGCTGACTCCATTTCATATGCGGGAAAACTGGGGCATAGGGAGTTGATAGTTTGCCCCAAACCTCGAAGCTGGTGACCGGCAGAGCCACTGCGGAGTCAGCATTCTCAGCCAAGATGCGTGCCACCTCTCAGATAGATCACTGACCACCCCTTTGAGCTAAGGCCTGATCTCAGGGTTTAACTGAAGGAGCTGGACTTAGAGAAATCCAATCTGGAGCTGTTGGGAGCTCGGTTACCCAAGAAGGAGCATCAGAAAAGCCTGAGAAGGAAGAGCTTTTTCCTGAGCTCACGGATAGTAGAAGCATCATGGTATTATTGCATTTTGGACAAGTACATGATTTGTCAAGTCGAACAACATCTGCTCCGATTCTGGCATCTTTTTCTCTACTTCTAGTTCTTAAGGATATTGAAACAGCTTGAAGCAAGACTTGTTCTTTTAAGGGCCTCTCAGTTTCTTTTGGAGTTAGTTTGGGTGTGCACATGTGGGTCCTGCCACGGGAAAGGAGAGGTAGACAACGCGGTGGAAGGGTATGCCTGGTAGTAGATTTGGCAGAGGGAATTTCCACGTCCTCTCGTCACGACGGACAACTCTAGTAGAGCCCTTTTTGCTCTCTGCTGCTTTCCCACCCTCCTCTCGGTTACTTCCTCGCCTTTCTCCATTCCCCCCAGATGCTAATTGGGGCCATATTTACTGGTGTGTATCGTTATCATTCATTAACACTCAGAAATCATGTTCCATCTCCCTCTTCCTCACCTCCCGCCATCCGGCAGGGCCAGGCTGGCCTGCCTTGTGCGTTCTGACGATGCTTAGACTCAGCAGGGAAACAGGTGGAAAGCCCTGCTCAGGAGTCCTGGCCTCCGCCACATCTTTCTCTACAAGTTAGCCAGAGCTGCTCTGGTTTGAGAGCAGGTAGAAGTGCAGCTGGTCATGGCACTTGCTCAGCTAGTTCTTTCTTCCCCATTTGGCTCTCGTTCAGGACGTGTCTGTTCTCTCCCTCGGCAAAGGAGAGGGGAGTGACGGGAGCTATGTCACAACTCTCCTGGGAGCTGTCGTATCAGAGGGCAGTGTTATACGGTGCTGCTGCTTTCACATTAGCAACTGACTAGCTGGGGGAGGACCGGCAAAGAGACACAGTCCCAACAGAGCCCAGGACTGGACTGGCTGTACCTTTGTCTGTATTGAATCAAGAGCCATAAAGTTTGTCAGTTTTTCTAATCCAATAATCCCACTGCTGGAGCTGCATCCTGAGGAAACAATTCAAAGCAAGACAAGAGAATTCTAAGGATACTTGGAGCCAGATCTTAGTTTCTAAATACCATTATCGACTAGAAGGCACAGAGCTCCTTGGAGAAATGGCTGATTCAGATCTGAGGCGAGGAAACCTCATGTTGTGTGTCAGAAAGAAAAACGGTGCTGAGAGGAGGAACAGTTCGGGTAGAGAGGTAGTGAATTCTGTTTTGGATTGAGCCAGAGGTACTTGGGAGGTGTCCAGCCAGAGATATTCAGTGGGTACCGTACAGACATGGATGTGGGTGCAGATATGGTACGTATGGATGATAGGGCCAAAGAGTTTTTTGTGTCACTTTGCACAAGAATTCTCTCAGATGCTTGGTGGAAATGCAAATTTCTGAGTCCCACCTTAAAGAGCAAGACAACGGCATTGTAAAGATGTTCCCCAAATGATTTTTTTAAGCACACATTAGTTTAAGAAATATTTATTTAAGGGCTTGTGAAAATTCCAGAAGCCACTGTGGGAAATTGAGAATAAGAGAAGCAAGAGCAGTAAGAGGAAACCGGGGTATCTTGTGCCTCCCAGCTAGGAACAGTGCTCCATAAGGAGCCCCAGGAGTGCTGCTGAGAGGACAGGAGAGATAATGGCATAAATGTAAAAATGGGAGCCATAAACCAGGCACGGTGTCTCGCACCTCTAATCCCAGCTACTCGGCCAAGGTGGGAGGATCGTTTGGAGGCCAGGCGTTTGAGGCCGCAGTGAGCTATGATCCCACCACCGCACTCCGGCCTGGGCGGGCGACAGAGCGAGATCCTGTCTCTAAAATAAATAAATAAATTATGAAAGTCACATAAATCTGTATTTTCTAAAGCCTTTACAAAAGTTATTTTAGTAAAAAGGATCCTAAACTTGGTGCCAAGCAGTAACAGAAGTGAAGTAGGCTGGATATAAAGTGGAGACATGGAAAGAATTATTTCACTTTCCTCTTAACCCAACCATTAAAAAAAAAAAGTGCACGTGAAATTGCAAATAGAACTGACAGTCTCAGATGGAGAAAAATAGGGAGTGGTGGGGACTGCAGCGAAGTAGAGAGCACAGGATCGCCTGTGCCCCAGCTTCACACGGCTGAACACTGAGCCAGTCAAACCTATTTATTTGCCACGAATTTATTGTTTTATTTATTTATGTTTCAATTTAAAAATATTAAGGGGGTAAAAATACTTTAGGTTACATGGGTCGCTTTCGTGGTACTCGAGTCCTAGCTATAGGTGGGCCCATCATGCAAATAGTGTTGGTTGTACCCATTAGGTAGGGTTTTGCCCCTCCGCTCCTCCCCGCCCTCGCCACCAGTTTACAACCTTTGCTTTAAAATTTTTATTGGCAAGAAAATGTTCATAATTGCTAAGTGAAAAAAGTAGGTTATGCTGCAGTAGTATATACAGTATGATATTGAATTTGATAATAAGTGTGTGTACCTGGAAGGAAATAACCCAAAATGTGATTTTATATGGGTCTTATGATCACAGGTCGTTTTAATCTTTTTCTTTAATATTCTCTGAATCCTGTTCATTTTCTGTAATAAATTCATAGGTATTACTTTATAAAGAATCAAAGCAACAAAAGTTTATTTTGAAAGCACTTAGTCTCAGTGTTGACGCCCAGGAAGGATGTTCCCGAAAAGCACGAGTCCTCTCTAGCCATTGCATTGTCACCTCTTGACCTGGAGCTGGATCTGAGAGCTTGGTTATTTTTTATTATTTTTTAAGTTATTAAAAAAAAATCTTTTTTGAATGTTCACTGGCCTTTGGCAACCTTATGCTCATCACCATTGCCAAGAAGTCTATGGAAGTGTGAGCCAGTAAGAATTTCCCCATTCTGAGTTTTGAAGAAATTTTATTTCTTCATGGTTATAGATGTATACTTTTAATACAGACAACTATATAAATAATGTATAATATTGACACAAGACCCAGCAGTGCTATTAGTTGAAATAGTACAGATGTCTACTTCAGTCGTTCAAATATCTTTATAAAAACAGTTATGAAAAAGTTGCTGTTCACACAAGTACATGGGTGATCTTAAAACATTGGTAAGTTGGCTGTTTTCCTCTTAACTGGAGAACAGCAGCCAGTTCACGCTTTGGAACTTAGGCCAGCAAATCTCAGAATGCAAATAGAGTTAGAAAGCTGGAGTTCTTTTTCTTCCCTGCACAGATTTATATAGCAAAATGGGTTACTTTGCAATTGTGTAGGGGGAAAAAAGAATAGGGTGGAAAGGAAGAAAGAATGTGGTGGATTTGTGTGCCAGTGGTTTGAGTATGGGATGACTTTTTCTTTTCTTTTTTTTTTTCTTTTTTTATGAAAAGTGGAATCTTAATGGTTGCTCACAGTCGGCTTAGGCAGCCTCTGAAAGCTCCCTTGTCAGACAGTTCCCTAGATAGAAGGACCCATTGTTTTCTAAATCTGAAGTTATCACTCTTCCCTTTATCCTTTCTTTTGGACCTTTTAGTGTTTGCTTAATCAGAATATTTTAATCTCTAATGTGGTGACTCTGTAATTTATCTCATTAAGCCTCTCCTATTTTCTCCTGTTTACATGACTAATATTATTGTGTTTTATAGAGCTTATACCAACAAGCCACTCCTTTGTCCCATTGTTTCAGCTCCAGGCCAAAAATCAACAATGAAGTTTTATCTTTCCAATCTCGGACCTCACCTACTTGTCATTCAGTTTGTATAGATTGCATGAAGAGCATGTTCCTTTGAAAACAAAGCAAGGATTCATTTTTATGACCTAAAAACAAACAATTACCTTTCTCAAAGGTCCTGGTCATCTCTTTTTATGAGCATAGACTGGCAAAGATTCACCTTAGGAAGAGAAAAAAGTATATACTTCCTTGTGGGCAGAAAGCCCAAAGTCCCCTAAGCAATAATACCCTGCTCCCTAACATATTTCTTTCATAGTACTGTACATAGAATATCCTAGAAGCAGAGACTCTGAGCACTGGAAGGCACCTGGTGAGGTTATCTCCTCCAACTCCCTGCCTTTCCGCAAGGCCACACCCAAGCCAGACGGAGACAGACAGAGGAGAATCAATCTTGTTTTAAACCTTATGAAGCAAAGCATTCTTTGAAACAGTCACATATTTGAAATATCATGTCAGAAAACTCCTTTTCTAAAAATTCAGCCTAATAAAAGCTTTACTTGTCATTTCTTCAGTTACTCTTTTTCTTTCCAGACTGAAAATAACCAGTTGCCATCCTCAGAGAATCAACAACAATTTAATAAGCAATAACGTCCTGTAAGGCAGTGGTTCTCAAATGTTAGCATGCGTCAGAATCACCTGGAGGGCTTATTAAAACACAGATTGCTAGACCCTATCCCTGGAGTTTCAGATTCCAGAGTTTCAATGAGGGCTTTTATTTTGTTTTGTTTTGTTTTTTCGAGACAGAGTCTTGCTTTGTTGCTCTAGCTAGAGTGCAGTGGTGTCATCAAAGCTCACTGCAACCTCAAATTCCTGGGCTCAAGTGATCCTCCCGAGTAACTGGGACTACAGGCCCTCACCACCATGCCCAGCTAATTTTTCTATTTTTAGTAGAGATGGGGTCTTGCTCTTGCTCAGGCTGGTCTCGAATTGAATTCCTGACCTCAGGCCGTCCTCCTGCCTCAGCCTCCTAGAGCGCTAGGATTACAGGTGTGAGCCACTGGCCTGGCCCAAGGAAGGCTTTAAAATTTACATTTCTATCAAGTTCCTAGGTGGCGTTGATGCTGTTAGACTAGGAACCCCGCTTTGAGAACTGCTACTGTAAAGCCCAGTGCTAGAAACTCAAAAGGATAGAAATATGAGGGTACCTAAGAGGTGGAAACAAGTGGAGTAGTCAGCCACTTAAACAGGTCGACTTCCATATGGAAAGTACCAAATGCCTGTCAGATAAGTTCGTTGCTATCACAGAGCTCACAAGCTCAGAGTGCGGTGCAGGAGGCCAACGAGCAGTAGTTTAGGATGTTAGCCAGCAACACAGGGAACTGGGTGAGCACAGAAGAGGAACACCATGTTCAGGATCGGAGAGCACAAGGCCAGCGGCAGCCTCCTACAAAACTAAAAGCCTCTGAAGTCCCCTCCTGAATGGATTCTTAAAGAAGAGAACGTGTCCAGACCAAGGGGCAGGACTAGGCGTGTGGTCTTCCAACAGAAGGAACAGCATGAAATTAAAGAGAGCATGTGGAGTGTTCATCAAGCTGTCTACTTTTCCCAAAGTGGAAAGTGCAAGTGAGACGGTGAAGACAGAATTGGAGAGGTGGGCAGGGACTAGCTCCAGAGGGAACGTCAAAGCTGGTTGAAGGAGTTTGAGTGATATTCTGAAGACTACTGTTTCACATAGATTATGAAGAAAGGTTTAATAAGACTCCGTACAAGAGGAGTCTGCCCTAGTCCTATAGGTCCTTCTCTGTAGGACTTCTCTACCAGGTTCATTCTGGTTTTCTGCTAGTATCAGGGCCCTGCCAACCTTCCAACTTACGTGCAGACAAAATTCTCTTTCCTTTTAATTCAATTGAATGATTTTAGAATTTCATAAAGGGAAATTTGTAAAGGCACTAGGCAAACATAAAACCCAAATGAACAAAGAATACAGAAGTTGGTTCTGGAGGCAAACAGACTAGGCTTCTAGCCCCATCTTTTACTAGCTATACAGCCTTGAGCGTGTTACTTAACTTCCTGTGCCATAGTCTCTGTATTTAAATAGAGCTCTCATTCCCCAAGATCCAGAGAATCTTACTTGGTCCACTTTTACCTGAGCTTACATCAGCTAACCCTTACTCTTTCCTTCCAACTACATAAACCTTCTTTGAAACTGTATTTGTCATACTCCCATCTGCCACTGGGTCTTTGCACATGCTTTTTCCTCTGTCTGAAATAGTCTTGTCACTCACATCACTAATCAATGACTCTATTTAAATCTAAGGTCTACTCCCTCAGGGAAATCTCTGATCTCCCTGCATAGGTGAAATTCCTTTCATTACAGGCTTTTTCAGCATCAGGAACTTTTACTTAACAGCACTTAATGGTGGTTTTTTGTGTTAAGTATTTGCATAAAGTTTGTCTCTTCTACTAGAACAGAGGTCTGCAAATCTTAGCCAGCTTTGACCTGAAGCTTGTTTTCATATAAAAGTTTTATTAGAACACAACCATACCCCCTTTTGTACATATTATCTGTGGCTGCTTTTGCACTACAGTGACTGAGTAGTTGCAGCGAGACCTATGACCCAGAAAACCTAAAATATTTATGGTCTGGTCCTTTACAGTAAATATTTGCCAATCCCTGTCTAATCTCCATGAGAGCAAGCACAAGGTCTATTTTTGCCTACCTGCTTATCTTTGGCATCTAGCACAGTGTCTGCCACATAGAAGATGTATAATATTTTTTTAAGAAGGAATGCAAATAAGATTTTTAAAAAATACCTAGGGTGTTGAAAGGGTTAAATAAAAGAATGTATTATTTTAAACACCCAGCAACATATGCCTGGAACATAGTAGGTAGTTAATAAATACTAGCAGTTGCTATTATTCTCAGTCTTTTCCTTAGTCTGTGCTTTTTAGTTGTCTCTCTGGTCTGGACTGTAGCTGTCCCCTAGCCCTGGCCTGAGGTGCATTCCTGTCCTCCAAGTCTTGTTCTCTGGCCTTGGCCTCCTGGATGAGAAAGGCCAAGGACTCTTGCTTTGGACTCAGATTCTTAGCAACGTCTTCTCCACCTTTCCCGGAGATTTCCCTCTGTGATGTTCAGGCCATTTGAAGCTTATTACTCACAAGCCTCGTCGTAGTCTTAGGATGAAGCCACTTTGAACCTGTCCCTGGGGTTTAGCTTCACGAGGGTCATCTAAAGATGTGGACCGTCTTATTTTACCGCCACCTCCTGCAGGGACAGCTGACAATGTCCTTTCTTCTGGTTCAGCTGGAGAAGCTGGAAGAGGGAGCTGCTGATGGGAGAGTCATGAGCAGAGGTTTGAGGACTGAGTCTGGGTGCTGGTGTAGGCAAGAGGAGTGAGGCAAAGGGGGCGGGGATCAACGCCCAGCCCAGAAGCTGTTCAGTGGGACTCAACCCAGCCGGATGCAGAACCCAAAAGATGGGAAGGTTTGGTAAAACCGTAGTCAGCAAACTGTTACCGGTGGGCCAAATCCGGCCTGCCTCTGGTTTTTATGTGATTCTCACACTAAAAACGGTTTTTACCTTTTTAAATAGTTAGGGGGGAAAAAAAATCAAAAGAAGAATAATATTCTGTGCCATGTAAAAAATATAGGAAATTCAAATTTCAGTGTCCATAAATAAAGTCTTATTGGAACACTGCCGTGTTCATTCATTTATGACTATGGCTGCTTTCATGTTACAACATCAGAGTTGAGTAGTTGGCAACAGAGACCATATGGTCCATAAAGCCTAAAATATTTACTGTCTGGCCCTTTACAGAAAAAGTTTGCCAACCCCAGAGTTACACCGTCAGCCTGAGCTGTGACAGTAACTTTGACCCGAGCCTATCAGAACACCTTCTTTGTTCAGTGTTGCACGACGTCGGCAAACTCTACCAAGTGCCATCCCAGGATGTGGCCAGGACAGAACAGGTTAATTACATGGGTTAATTAGAGGAGCCATTCCTCAAAGAGGTGGGAAGGGATGAGATGAGAGAACACAACAGAGTGAAGACTGTGAGCTCTGATTCAAATGTTGGTTTTACCTCTTATAGCAGTGGAACCTTGAACAAGTGTCATAACCTTTCTAAGCAGCAATTTCCATATTATATTAATAAAATGTGAACAATTACACTGGCATATATATAATGTCATTGTGAGGATCAAATGAGCTAATGCATGGCATACAGTAGGCACTCAATAAATATTCTCTACTATTAATTACTGCAATTGAATGGAGTATACCAGCAGAAGAGTTGGCCTTGGCGAGGAAAAAGCCATCCCACTTAGTGCAGCGTGTGATATAGAGTAAAAAATACTTTATTGGAGATAAACAGACCTGAGTTCAATTCTATATCTGCTAGTGATATGCTGTGTGACCTTAGTAAAGTTGGTTAACTTCTCTGAGCCTCAGTTTTCCCCTCTTTACGGAACTCAGATGTCAAGGGGAAACTTCCTGTTCTTGAATTTAAGAAACGTATTTCCTTTATGGTACCACCTGTCACCATCTCAGGTGAAACACACGTGGCTTCTGTTTCACCCTATGCCAGTGGGCCCATTCAGAAAATTCTCTTTTAGCAAGCATTTCATGAGTTTAATAAATTTATTTGAGATTTTAAGAGTTATGCTTTTAAGGGTTGGGGCATATCGTGCCACACACAGTCTTTCTCTGAAGTTCCTATTTTCTTCTCATCTCTGTTTTTCTTCTTTCAGAGCGAGGGGCCCACAGTCCACCCCCTATTCCTCCACACACATTTCTCCCTACCCCCACTCACAGCCCCTCATCATCCAAGGAGGCTGATCGAGGCATTTCCCCCCAAAGATGGTGCCCTCCCCAAGAAGAATGCTCATACCAGCAGCTAAAAGAATATGATTCCCTCCATTCCCTAACAAGCAAAGCAGGGATAATGTTGCCTACTTCACAGGGCGTTTGTGGGAATTAAATGAGGTAATGCATCTGCGAGCTTCTGGCACGCAAGGCCGTCAGCAAATGTTAGTTCCCTCCTCCCGTGATTCTTCCTTTGTGATTTGAAGGAACAAAGAGAGATACTGAGAGATATTTTGGGGTGGGGATGATGGTAGATAAAGCAGCCAGGAAGGTCATCTCCTTGACCATCGCCCTCCAGTAAAGCAGAAGAGGTTATTTGCCAAGAGCAACTGGAAGAGGTGGAGGCGCTCAGGGCGGAAGCCAGACAAGCCTGGTTTATCTTGGAGTCCATCCAAAAGGGTTTAGTTACTAAAACAGCAGTTCCTCTACATAAATCCTTCAGGTTCTTGAAAAATGTTATTAAATCACCCCTGCATCATAAATAATCCTAATGTTATTACTCTGGCCTCCCAGGCCAAGGTGTGAGTCCTGCAAGGGCCCCTCTCCTGCCGAGTGCGGGCCCAGACGCACAGCTGCAGGGGCAGGAGCCCCTGGCCAGACCAGGGCCGGGGCCTGGGGCTGAGTGTATTGGTTGGCCCGCACCTTCACCTGGCGGTCCCTGATGTTTTCCAAGCCCTTTCAAAGCTGAGTTCTTCTTAGTAATCTCTTCTTAGATGTAGCACTCCGAAGGGAAGTTTATTAGCAAGGTTCTACAAGCACAGGCATGGGAATTTGGGAATCCTGTTACTCGTCTATTTGGATCTGTCTGATGTCCTGTTTGTGTTAGTTATCTTTTTCTTTCTTTTTTTCTAAACCGCAGAATTTTTTTCAAACTTTTCCCGAAAGAGCTGATGATGGCTCTCTTCCATTTTACTGTGAGCCAAGGATGTCTCTCACCAGTGTTGTTATACAAATGAATGGTTGTGATTAGTCTATACCAAATTGTTTCCTTTACCTTAAGAGGCCCTTGCTACCTTCCCCAGCTGCCCCCATCTGTATCTATTCATCTGGTTTTTTGCTTTTTAATTTTAGAGACGAGGTCTTGCTATGTTGCCCAGGCTGGAGTGCAGTGCCTATTCACAGGCATGATCATCATTTCACACTGCAGCCTCAAACTCCTGGGCTCAGGTGATCCTCCTGCCTCAGCCTCCCGAGTAGCTGGGACTACAGGTATGTGCCACTGCACCTGGCTCTATCTATATTTTTTTAACCAAGGGATTTCTCATAGCTTTTTTTTCCAGAGCAAAGATAAGTTGAAGAGTAGCAACACCTGCCTCTGTTACGTGGCATCGTTCTGGGCTAAAAAAAACTAGAAGGAGCTTGGGAAACATGGGTTTGATCCCTAATTCCTGTTAGTCCACTGTATGTCTTCTGAAAGATTTTCTTTATTTAAAGAAAGACTTATTTTATGACTTAATGTTTTCCCCAAATATAAAAATTGTTTGCATTCATGTATAAAATGTGAAAGGCACTGAAATATATAAAGAAATGTAAACAAAAACCACACGTAGTCCTTCCACACTCAAAAACCCCACTGTTAACATCTTGATACATTTCTCTTGAGTTTTTTTTTTCTCTGAAATGTGCTTAGATAGTTACCAAATGTGATCCAGTTGTAAACACAGTTTGAAGCCCATATTTCTACTTACAGTTATTTCATAACATTTCCTAGTCATCAAAAATTCTTAAAAAGCATATTGCTGTGTCATAACTTATTTAATCATTCTCAGATTGTTCTACGTGTAGGCTGTGTCCAGTTTTTCACCATATAAACAATGCTGCAGTCAGCTTCTTTGTACCTTGTCTTTGCATATCTAAAAATTTGCTTGGAAGGTATTCCTAGAAGTAGAATTTCTGGTAAGATAGAAACCTGGAACCTCATTTTGGTCTTCACTATTAAGTCAGCCCAAGGTGTTTCATCTTGGATTGGTGACAAATAAATTTTATTTATTTAATAAATAAAATTGCAAAAGGATTTGGTAAGTTTTGCCTTTAGTGTGGTTTCACTAGAGGACAATATACTGTAATGAAGGCAATATATGTAACCTAAACATTTGTACCCCAATAATATGCTGAAATAAAAAATATATAATGTAATGATGTTGCCTTGTAATTGTGACTTTGAGATATTTCAAGATAATGAGATATTTCAAGATATTTCAGGATAATATTTCGAGATAATGATAATAATAATAGCTAACATGTACTGGGTGGTTAATATGTGCTAAGCTGTGTTTTGTTTTTTGGGACCGGGTCTTACTCCGTTGCCTGGGTTAAAGTGCAGTGGTGTCATCCTAGCTCACAGCAACCTCAAACTCCTGGGCTGAAGCGATCCTTCTCCCTCAGCCTCCTGAGTAGTTGGGACTACAGGTGTGCGCTGCCATGTCCCGTTAATTTTTCTATTTTTTGTAGAGATGGGGTCTTGCATTGTTACCCAAGCTGGTCTCTAACTCCTGGCCTCAAGTGATCTGCTTGCCTTGGCCTCCCAAAACGCTAGGATTACCGACATGAAACACCACACCCAGTCACTAAGCCCTGTTTTAAATGTTTTCAGGTATTAACTCCTTTAATCTCACAACAACTCTAGGAGGTAGGTACTATTGTTATCTCCATTTTACAGATGGGGAAGCTGAGGCACAGAGGGGTAAAATGACTTATCCATGGTAAGTAGCTGAGCTAGGATTCAAACCCAAGAATTTTGTCTAGGAACTCAAGCCCTTGATCCTGCCTGGAAACAGTCAGGCAGGGAAGAGTCCTCACCTCCCACATGCTGGGGTGCATTGCGTGGGGCTGCCTAAACTGCAGGGAGGGGTGCCTCGCTCCTCCTGCAGACGTCCTGCCCTCCTCCACCTCTTCCCCCTTCACGAGCTGTGCCCCCGCCTTGGTTTCGACAGGACAGAAGGCAGGCTGCAGAGCACTTGATTCTGTATCTGGAAGGGAACAGGAATATGTATCAGGCTGTTCTCAGGAAGCTGCTTATTCAGGAAGGGAGGATGGAGAGAGGAAATGAATGAAAAAACACTGCTTCAGGGTTTTGGCGTTTTGTTTTCACTTTCGTTTTTGACGATTGTTAGAACATTAGGCTTGCTTAATTAGAAGTAATAGTTCCTTACCTTTTTACAAATTCAGTTTTAAGAGGTTCTCGACTCATCTGTTGGTGCAGTACCAGACACGAGCTGTGAAACAGGAATTACTAGAGACGACGGTGACCGTGAATTCTGAAGGAGGTAACTAATCATTTTTGCTACTGTCCACTGCAGATTGCCTTGGTTACAAATGACCTCCAAACAGCTGTTCAGCTTGGATGGTTCCATGGGCGGCTCATTGCGCAGAGAGCGCTACTTGGGGCTGAAGTTCTGATTAATAGCCATTTTCTTTTGTACCACCTCCTCATGTTGACTTAAAACAATGCCAGTTTTTTTTTTTTTTT